>APFE030329130.1:48603-75839 GCA_000404065.3 Pinus taeda
TGAGAAATTAGTCAGTTACGACTACCTCTCATGGAAATGGTCATACATGAATGACTTACTTAACGCAATTGAATCCCAAAATGATATCTGAGACCTAAGGTAATTTTAATTTGTTTTTATCAAGTAAGAGTAGGACCTTCTATTAAACTAACCAATAATACATAATTTACATGAAGCTGCACCCGCTCTGTGAGAGTTCAATAGACAGCAGGGCAGGCAGAAACTGAACCACGCACCCAAAACCAAGAGAAGCCTAAACAAGAAAACCCAGGGAGATTCAACCAAACAATTAGGGAAAAAAGCAAGCAATAGACCATCTAGTAGTACTAACGTGCACCAAACGAAACCTTGAACTCCTTGGAAGACGAGTCCACATAACCGAGGCCCACATAAAAGCCACAAATGACCCACAGAGGGTCCACAATAAATACCACAACAAACCATACTTCAAACTTTCTTACGGACTCGACAGAAACTTTAGGCATAACACTCTAAAAATTTTCAGGTCTGAAACACCAAACCAAATAACACGAACAAATCAAAACCAATGATCACCTGACTTAGATCCAACGGTCTTCGTAGATATCGGGTGGACGAGAAGTGTGAGGGTTAACCACCTGATGAGGGTGGTTTTCTCTCACCTCTCACCGCAATGTGTCGCATGAAGAGTGGAACCAGGGACCAACCTCAAAAAAATAGAAACCACTCGAACCCTGCCCGATATACCACTTGTGGTTTTGAATCAATCATCTTGTGGAAAATCATGCACGCTCTTTCGCCAAGCAATAACCGTTAATCCAGTCCAGTGGGTAGTTCTTGAGCCTTCCTCCTTGATTCTCTATCAAACACCATCTAAGAAATATGAAAATGGATGGCCAAACCTATGGTACTTCTCGAGTCAGTCCTTTCACCATCCAACTGACAGAAATTAGAGATTTGGAATGCAGCCAAAACCAAAAAGGGCAGACGGTTTAGGGTTCTCCATCCTCCCACCTATCTCCTAAATCCCTTCGATCCATCTTCTTAATCCATAGTTCCATATCTTTGTTCGCCTAACAGAGACAGTCCTCCCACAATTTCTTGTAGGTAACAAATCCCAAGCATACTGAGAATCCTTGTCCCTGTTGGTGACTCCTTCGTTCGCCAAACGATCCACTAACATGTTAGCTTTCCTTTTCACATGGACAAATCTGACAGTTTTTGGGGTTTGCAAGTGGGAGTGGATACGGTGAAAGACCTGCAAAAGCTTCCAATTCTTTGACACTTTATCTGGAGAAGTTCCATTGCATATTTTCTTGGTCGCTCTAATAATCAATTCTGAATCTACTTCAATTATAACATTATGTGAATTTGAATCCACCAGGATTTCAAAGCATTTCTCTAATTCCATGAGCTCAGCCATGTTATTAGTGGCCTTCCCCAAGTGGCTATGGAAGTTTCTCTTTATTTGCCCCTGATCATCTCTTATGGCACCCCAAAAGCCAGTTAATCCTGGGTTTCCCTTAGATGCTTCATCTATATTAACATTTAAGAAACCATAAGGAGGAGGCTTCCAAATGTTAACATCTTTATTTATTTGGCTCACTCCCTTTATTATTCCCTTAGGACTTATCAACTGGAGACCCAAATGAAGTATAATACTCTCCTCTTGGGGCAAAGGAGGATTCTTAGGAAGTGTCCTCAACAAGATTCTTACTGTGTCTTTGAGCTACCTTAGAATTTGATCAATTATTTGTTGGTGCTTGCTTTTTGTTTTTGAAGATCTGACTATTGCACTCTTTCCAAACATTCCAGATGACAAAGCTTGGAACCAAAATCCAGGCTTTATTAATAATATTATTCCCTGAGAAGTTATTCCTCCAGTTCTTCAAAGTGTTGGATATGTTGAGACTATCCCTATCAGTTTGTCTAATATTGAGGCCACCCAATCCCACACCTTGGATGTGAAAGGACAGAAGTTGAGAAGGTGTTCCATCGTCTCCTCATGTGAGCCACAGAGGTAAAATTTGGAAGGACCAATGAAGCCTTTATTTAGGAGATTCTCCCAAGTTAAGATCTTCCTTTGATGTACTAGCTAGATGAATAATTTTATTATCATCTAGTGGGGGCTTTGCCATATTTTCTTCCAAACTTGATCTAGATTCAAATAGTTAAATCCTATAACTTCCTGTTTAGCCTCTTTGAGGTTAAAGTACCTTCGGTGTTCTTTCCCCATCTTAATTGGTCAGGTAAGGAGGAAACCAAAATCCTTCTATTCTCTAGATCTTGTGTGAAGCATCTGCCTGGGCCTTTAAAGGACTCTCATCATTGTGTCCTAGATCCTTACAATTCCTCCATTTTCCATTATACCTTTCCTAGTCCCAGAAGTCTTTTACCAAAAAAATACCTTTTCTATCTATGTCACTCTTGAGAGCTACTAATTCATTCCTATAAAGGTTGGGTTCTTGTTGCCACCTTTCCTCCCAAAATTGAGCAAGGTCCCCTGCTCAGATTCCCTAGAAACAGTGTTGTTGAACAATACTTTTACTTTCCCAGGAAAGATTCCAACAATGGGATCCCCTAATTTGCCCTGACATTCTGATGTGATCCTTCTCTTGCCAATACTTGGCATATATTTGTTTCCAAAGCTTAGCCCAACTTAGCTCTTGAAACATTGTTTAGGGTCTCAAGATCATGAAACCCCAAATCATCATGGCTTTTGGGCTTGCAAAGCTTGTACCAAGCTACTAAAGCCCACTTCTTTTTCTCTTACCCTCTGCCCCACAAAAAGTCCCTTTGTATCCTCCTTATATGTTGCTTAATGCCTTGAGGAGCAGGAAGAGCTGAAAACATGAAAATGGGAATGGCCTGCAAGATTGCTTGCGTGAGCACAAGGCTCCCTACCAAATTTAGTGACATGCATGTCCATTTTTTGACCTTGTCTTGAATTTTATTTAATATTGGTTCCCACACTTTCTTTCTTAGAGGTTTGTTAGTAAGAGGAATGCAAAGATATTTGGAAGGTAGTTGTTCCCTTTGAAACCCAATAATTCTAGTAATGTTTCTCTGAATCGCAATATTAGTGTTAAAGAAAAAGACTTTGGACTTGTTGAGGCTTACCTTTGTGCCTGCTGCCATAGCAAAGTCATTTAAGATGTCTTTGATTGCTTTTGCTTCCCTAACTATGGATATGCCCTAAAACATTGTATCATCCACAAATTGTTGATGAGTGTTTGTCATTCCATACATGGTGAGTTTGATACCTTGGATTCGTCCTTCAGCATTTTCCATTTTGATCACTCTACCTAGCCCTTCCATCATGAGGACGAAGAGGAATGATGAGAGCGAATCTCCCTTTCTGAGTCCTCAGGAGGGTGTGAAGGTTCTTGATGGAGCTCCATTAAGCAGTATGGAAAAAATGGTCATGGTGACTAGTGCCATAACCCATATTATCCAATTTTGGTCAAAGCCATAGGCTTTTAGAATTGCTCTTATGTAAGACCAGCTTAGCTTATCATAGGCTTTCACTAGGTCCAACTGAATGTTCATACCATCTTTTTTGTTTCTTTTGAGAGAGTGTACCACCTCATGAGCTTGGATGATATTGTTGAGGATTTGTCTTCCTTCCACATAGCCTATTTTCTCCTCCAAGATGAGAGAAGGTAGAAGGGGTTTGATTCTATTGGCTATCACTTTGGAAATAATTTTATACACCACATTACATAAGTCTATGGGTCAAAAACCATCCAGAGTCATGGAATTTTTCTGTTTTGGGATCAAAGCTATGAAGGAAGCATTAAGAGCCTTCACAACCTTTTTGGATTTTCTTGAGTCTTCCACAACCTTGAGGATATCATGTTTGAATGTTTCCCATTAGGCTTTGAAGAAGTCTACATTGAATCCATCCATGCCTAGTGCTTTTCCATTCTACATTTCATTAATCACTTCACTGACCTCCTCTTCCAACACTAGCTTGTTAATATTGTGGTTGTCCTCTCTGGTAACCAGCTGAGGGATATACTAAGAGAAATGGTCAATGAACCTGGATCTATCCTCCAGTGATTCCTTTACAATATTGAAGAGGTGTTGTACAAGGACTGATTCCATATCCTTGTGAGAGACAAGCTCAATCCCTTGAGAATCTTTGATCTTTGTGATTATGTTGTGTGCCCTATGTGCCATGGTGGATTTATGAAAGAAATTTTTAATTCTTTCTCCCTCTCTAATCCATTGTATCCTTGATTTCTGCCTCCAGAAAATTTCCACTTGTAAGCATCAATCTTTCCATTCTTCCTGCAAAGAGTCAGTTAGTTTTTGCTGCTTTTCGGTGAAGCCATCTGTGATGTTGATCTGATTGATCTCCTGGAGCTTCTGATTAGTTTCTCTTTTAGCTTTGAATATATCACCAAATTCATTTTTGTTCCAAGCTTTAAGTCTGGAGTTGATATGTTTAAGTTTCTATTGGACCATGAACATTTTAGCGCCTTGAATGTTCAACTCCTCTCTCCACCATTTATCAATGTTACTAGTGAATTTAGGGTTTGAGAGCCAAGCATTTTCAAACCTGAAAGGTCTATTTCTCAGTGTGCCCATAAAGGTGGCTTCCAGCTGTACAGGCCAATGATCTGATCCTCCAAAGGGAAGAATGGACGCTGTCATGGTAGGGCTTGTGAGAAGGAGGTCCTCTGAAATAATGAATCTAAAGTTTGGAAGCAACTTGAGAATCCCCTCCCCTCTTGTTGTTCCATGTGAAGGTTCCATTTATTGTTTCAGTGTCCACTAGTCCCATGTTCATAATGTAGTTTTGGATGGCCATGGAGTCTCTACCTAGTTGTCTAATACCTCCTTTTTTCTCTAAAAGAGATCTTATCATATTGAAATCTCCTGCAACGATCCAGGGCATATTGGGATGTATTGCTCTTAGTTCCTCCAGGGAGGTGAGAAGCTTGAGTTTGTCTTCTTTCTTTTGAGGTCTATAAACATTTGTGATCATGTGTATCTCCTTATCACCTACAAGTTGACATACCAAGGAAAGATAGTTCCTGAATCCTTCAGCATCCAAGATTCCAAATTTCCGTGGATCCCACAACATGAGAAACCCCCCCACCGAGTTCTTTGCCTTAACCTCTAGATACTCATACTTGATTAACCACTTATTATGAATTTCTCTTGTCTTATCCATTGAACATTTTGTCTCCTGAATAAAAACCATATCTGGTTTTTCTTCTTTCATTCTGTTACTGAGATTTCTTTATTTCCTTCTATTTCCTATGCCTCTAATATTCCAAGTTGTGAGCTTCATTGAGAAAGGTTAGTAAAGGAATAACTGGTGAGATCTTTCAACTTACCTGAGTTGATCAATAGTTTTCCACATTCGTTCAGTAGTGCATTCTTTCTTTTTCTTCCTATTTTCCTACCTGAGTTCTTTGGAGATTGTGCCTGTGAATTCTCCATCATTTTGACCCCACTTGGTTCCCGGCTTTCATGATTTCTTTTGACTCCAACTCCTTTCGATTGTGGCCTCCATATAAAGAGTTTTTGTACTCTGTCATAATCCTCTTTTGGTAGGGAGTGCACTCCTATGATCTTTCCTTGTTCCATAAATTTCTCTAGATCTAGATTTTCCCTATCTAGAATCTCCTATAGTTCATAGTCCTCCATTCCTGATTCACTTGGATTCATCTCATGGTCTCTACTGATCTCCATATAGCTTGGTAGATAATCCTTTTGTTGGTTGTTTACCATGATATCCTCCATGTCAAATTCCTTATCCTGCTCCTTGGTTATGTTCTCCATGTCCTGGACTATATACTTGTTCCCCTCTTGTTCCTCTAGGATCTTGAAACTGTTGTGTCTTGTATGTATGTCCTCATTTATCTTCTTGTGTGGATGTTTACCCCCTTTCACTTTGCCCCCAACTTTGGTGAAACCCTCGTGATCTTTATCCACACTAGTTTTCCCATTACCTTCCCTATTGATTGTTGGGCGGTCTGTGAATAGATGCCCATGTTCATGGCTTTTGCAGCACCTAAATGGGATGTGCTCATAGTCCACCATCTTCACCCATTATTCATCATACACTTCTAAAATTATCACTTCCAGAAGGGCTCAAGATAAGTCCATTTCCACACATATTCAGGAGAAGGAGGTATATTTTCCTTTCAGAGTTACCTCTGAGATCTTTAGAAAATGCCCTAGCTTGTTACCTATTGTTTTCAAAGATTCTGGTAGTAAATAATTCAGGACAAATTTCATCATCCATGGCCGCATGTATAGTCCTACCGTAGCATAGAAATATGGCCCCACTTCGAACACTCTATCTTTGTCCTCTAAGCTTGTGAACACCACTAGGAAGAAGCCCTTAAAACCTAGATGTAGATGTATTTCCCCCTTTGGCTTCCAATGGATCCTTATCCAGACATGTAATTCCCTCTCCGTCAGCCATAACCCCATGAACTTGCATATGATCTCATGTTCCTTCATATGATCCCTAAGCGCTTGTATCGCTGGATCGCTCAATATGACCTGGGGAATAATGCTTGACTTGGGTTTGCATACCTCAGTTGTCCTTATGGAAATTGGCTTTTCACTTCTGCCTCCATTCTCCTTTTCTTTACTTGAATCATGTTGATCCCCTTCATGATCCTGAAGTTCGTTTCTTCCAAATGTTCCCTTGCTTCTTGCCTCTGGTACCTTCTCTAGAGGTATTTTGAAATTCTTCTTTCCCACATTCTTACTTCCCTCTGTAACTACCTGGCTATAGGAGGGAGCAACACTCCCCCTGCGTGTCTTGCCATGGTACCTTAAGTCAAAAACCTAGTGCCAACTCCAACCCTAGCTCAAGTTGCAATCCAATATTTGGCCCCTTTCAAATTTGACCTAAGGTAATTTTAACTTCCACAAACTTAGATGATTTACCTGAAGAAATCAAACTCTATTAAATTATTTTGCTGATATTATTGTGGATGAGTTTCCAAATTCATTTCCACCAATTAGGAGTATTAGTCATCATATTGATCTAATATCAGGAACAAGTTTGCCAAACAAAGCAGCGTACAGATTAACTCCTCAAGGGAATGCAGAAGTTGGAAGACAAGTGCAAGAACTGATGGATAAGGGACTAATCAGAGATAGTTTTAGTCTGTGTGTTGTACCAACAATACTTAGTCCAAAGAAAGGAGGTGAATGACGTATGTGTATAGATTCTAGATCCATAAACAAGATCACTATCATGTATAGATTTACTTTGCCATGCATGGATGATTTGATGGATTGTTTGAGTGGGTCAAAGTATTTTACTAAAATAGATCTGAAGAGTGGATATCATCAAATAAGAATTAGAGAAGGAGATGAATGAAATACTGCATTTAAAACAAACAGTGGGTTGTATGAGTGGTTAGTGATGCCTTTTGTACTCACTAATGCACCTAGCATGTTCATGAGATTGATGAATGAAGTATTGAAGGAATATGCAGGCAAGTTTGTTATTATTTATCTTGATGATATTCTAGTTTCTAGTAGAAGTAAAGAACATCTTGAGCATCTTACATTGGTTTTAAGAACTCTGTAGGAAGATAAACTAGTGATAAATCTGAAGAAATGTAGTTTCATGAAAGAAGAATTAATTTACTTGGGATTTGTAGTTTCTAAAGGGTTGAAAATGGATCCAGAGAAAGTCCAAGCAATTTGGAACTGGCCTATTCCAAGGAATATATTTGAGGTAAGAAGTTTTCATGGTCTTGTAAGTTTTTATAGGAAATTTATCAGAGGGTTTAGTCATATTTATGCACCAATTATTGAAACAATCAAGCAGACTAATCAACCGTTCAAGTGGACAGAAGCATCAAACAAGAATTTTAAGTACAGAAGCATCAGACAGGAATTTTAAGTTGCTGAAGAGGAAAATCACAGGGAAACTAGTTTTAGCTTTTCCCGACTTTGGAAAAGTATTTCAAATTGAAATTGATGCTAGTGGAGTTGCAATTGGAGTAGTTTTGAGTTAAGAACAGAGACCAATAGCCTACTTCAGTGAGAAATAAAATTAAGCGAAGAAGAAGTATTCTTCTTATGATAAAGAATTTTATGTTATTTTACAAGCCTTAAAAAAATGGAGACATTATTTGCTACCAATGGAATTTATATAGTATTCTGACAATCATGCATTATAGTTCATAAACAACCAGCCAAAATTGAACTAGAAACATGCCAAGTGGGTAGATTTTTTGCAGAGCTTTATTTTTGTGATAAAGCACACAAGTGGTAAGTTGAATAAAGTCATTGATGCTTTAAGCAAAGTAAATTTCATTGTGCAAGAATTAAAAGTTGGTGATGTAGGATTTGAATAAATTGTTGAAATGTATAAAGACGATGCAAATTTCAAAGATATTTACGTAGCAGTACAAAATCCAATAGTTCATAACTGAAGTCAGTGGTTAGATTATCTTATCTAAGGAGTTTTATTGCTTAAAGGCAACACGTTGTGCATTCCCAAATTTTCTATGAGGGAAAACATAATAAAGGAGAAACATAGTGGAGGATTATCTGGTCACTTTGGACAAGACAAAACCTTTGCTTAGGTAAATGCTTTTATTATTGGCCAAAGATGCAGATTGATGTTAAGAGGCTTGTTGAGAAGTGCAAGATATTTCAACATGCTAAAGGGAGAAGCCATAATATAGGATTGTACCATCCATTGCCAATATCAGACCGACCATGGGATGCAGTTAGCATGGATTTTATTTTGGGGTCACCTAAAACTCAAAGAGGGAATGATTCCATTTATGTTGTGGTAGACATATTTTCCATGGTGGCACATTTCATTGCATGTAAAAAGACTAGTGATGCAACACATGTCCTTAATCTATTTTTTTCAGAAATTGTAAGATTACATGGATTTCCTATAAGTATTGTGTCTGATAGAGATACAAAATTTGTAGGGCATTTCTGGAGGAATATTTGGAAGAAACTAGGAGCTAACCTCAGTTTTAGTTCAAAATACCATCCTCAAATAGATGGACAGATTGAAGTGGTAAATAGAAGCTTGGGAAACATATTAAGAAGTTTAGTTTATGAAAATCCTAAGCAGTGGGATTTAGCACTAGCTCAGGCTGAGTTTGCTTATAATGACACTCCAAACCAAAGTACTGGAATGAGTCCATTTCATATTGTTTATGGGATGAATCCAAGAGGTGTGTATGAGTTCAGAAATTTGGGTAAACAGGAGACAAGAAGTGCAAAAGATGAAGAGTTTACAGAGAAGATGTAGAGACTACAAGAAGATGTCAAAGGCAAATTGCAGGAAAGCAGTGGAAAATACAAACATACAGTAAATATGAAAAGAAGAGAGAAATAATTCCAAGTGGGATATTTAGTGATGGTTTATTTGAGAAAATAAATATTTCCTGCTAAGACTTACAATAAACTAAAAATGAAAAAGATAGGACCATGTGGAATTAAGAAAATTTTCAACTAATGCTTATGAAATTAAATTGCCATAAGGGATTGGAATATCACCTATCTTCAATGTTGCATCTTTGTATCCATACAAAGAGATAGAGATAGAACTATAGGAGGAAACTACAAAAGATGAAGTGCAAACTTTGAACTGGGAAGAACAAATGCCAAAGAAAGTTAAGAGAGAGGTGGAAGCTGTTTTGGAGAAAAGAGTATCCAAAAGAACCAGAGGATAGGTTTATTTTCAATATCTAGTCAAATGGAAAGGACAACTAGTGGAGGATGCTAGTTGGTTGACAACATCAGAGTTGTAGACATATGGAGTAAACCTTGAAAGTCTGAGGGATGATTCTTTTCTTCCCCAAGAGTTTGATGTAGGAGCATCTGGACTTAGACAAAAATGTGAAGGTTTGTTCACATGTTGTGGCTAAATGAGTAAATCTCACTGACCTGAGTGGTCAAAATTCAGTTTTAGTCGAGAGGGTTGGATCTCTCAAAAATGATCTGTAATTCATTATTGTAATAGTTAGGAAATTGTCTTATTTTAGGCTAAGGGATAAGTTTTTAGCATAGGTGTGTAATAGAGCTTGAAAATAGATATTTGATTGTTAGAATGATTAAAATAGAGATCGAGTTGTTAGTAAAGTTGGAATATGATTCGAGTCATAAAGAGAAGAAAATGTAATGGAGAGGGATTAGCTAAGATGATTGAGGATTGAGTGAGAGGCGAGAGTTGAGTGATAGATAGGTTTTGAGGTTGGAAAAGAGGTCTATAAAATTGTTGTAATTGAGCAAGAGGGCCAAGACTCTGTAATTATAATTATATTGAAGAAATTGATTCAGTGTGTGATTGTGTGTAAATTCTAATGAAGAATCTCATTTACTTTTGTGAATCTGCGTTCTGAAACGCATCTAAGTATTTTCTCTGTTTTTCATATTTTAATTATGTGTTGATCGTGGTCATTAATATTAATAATGGGGGTAGAAGAGGTCATAAAGGCTTGATCATGGTTGAAGGCCTGTACTCCATCCTAACCATCGATCTAAGTTTCAAATGCTTACCTCATAGTCAACGGTGGGGTTAGGCCTTTTTGTAACTTGTGCGTTAGTTAAAGAACCACTAGCCAAAGGATTTGATGGACTTTGTTATCCAATGGGTATCAGGGTTTAAAGTGATCAAAGTTTAAGTCTAAACCCAGACCCAAATATTTATAGATCAAGTTTTATAAACCATATCGGCTTCGTGAGGTGGGTAAGTGTTGCGCAAGTTCCCTGTATGATATCGTTGTCAACCATTGGATGACTGTTGATTGTTGACCGTTGGATTACATCGCATCGCATCATTTAGGAGTGAATGAACCTTGGCTGGGGGACATTTCTATTTGTGATGTCACTGTCGACCATGAGATATAGAGAGAAAAGATAAATGACAGAGAGTGAAGTGCTTGTCTTCTAAAGGAAAAGTCAACGTGGGAAGTCAACATGGGACCGACTGCTGTTCAATTGATGTTCAGTTGTTGTTCAATTGTTGTTCAGTTGTTGTTCAATTGTTGTTCAGTTTTTGTTCAATTGTTGTTCAGTTGTTTTTCAATTGACCTCTTGCATCACCTTCTCTGTATAAATGTGGTGTGTACATAATTGCATATCTATCCCTTTCATATTAGGATAATCCTAGGAAAAATCCTTTTTATTTTTCTGCAATACCTGGATAATATTTTTCTGTTGTTCACTCTCCAGATTAGCATTGATATTTAGAACTTTTCCTGGTTTGATCTCAACTGCTTTGTTTTTATGAACAACAATTGTTTGAATATATTGGTCATCTGTGTCCTTCAAGGGATCTTCCATGGCTTCATTATCGAGAATTTATTTAAGCCTCTCACACTCCACATTGGTTGGCTGATTTATAAAATTGTTGATAATGTCATATTCAGTTTGATTTTTAAATTCTATCACTTCCACTACTGTGAGTTGTGAATGGATGCTCTCTTCCAGGTACGTTGGTGGTTGTTTACATATTTTACAATGGGAAAGCTTGGCCTGGAAAGAGGGTATAACACCATATTTTTTTACAACATCTGCCTTTGTGATAGTAATGTTGCCTTCTCGGCAACCAATATATGCATCAATTGTTGCTAACCAAGGTTGTCCCAGAATCAAAGGATGCACATCCAACCTAATCCTAGGGTTTATAACCAAGAATTCTACTGGATATTCCCATGAGTCAACAAAAATTGTAATATCTTGTAAAGTCCCTTTTGGTCTTACCACCAATCAATCAGCAACATCTAATAAAGTAGTGGTTGGTTCTAAGGCTATAATACCAAGTGATTGACAAATTTATGTTGTTAGTATGTTAACGGAAGCTCCTAGATCAAGTAGTGTGTTTCGAAAAGAGCAGCCATATATCTGAAATGTTACTATGGGATTTCCAGGGTCTTCGTATTTTATTGGAGTTTCCTCTCCCAAGATTAAATCGGATAAGCTTCCTACGACATGAATAGTGGGTGAGGTTTTTACCTTCCTCATTTGCATTTTTACACATAATTCTTTGATGGTTTTGACATAGATGGGAATGTATTGAATAGACTGGAGGAGGGGAATCTTAATACACAAATTTTTTAGTTACCCTACAAAATCAAAATCAGGATAAGTGATCGGTTTAGGTATCACTAGCCTTTCGGGGAAAGGAGGAGAAGTGAGCATAAGTTTTTCAGGGTCATCATGTTGATCTATTTCTTCCCCTTGCTTTGATTCAGTATTATTTACAAGTGGTGGAACATGTATAGATGATGGAATATGTATAGGTGGAGTTACAATTTCAATTGAAGGTTGGTCCTTGCTTTCCTCAAGGATTATGACCCAACCTGACCTCAATCTAAGCTCATTGCATTCTTTCTGCTCAATCTCATATTCTATATTTTCAATAACCTATACCAACTAAACTGGCCTATTATTAGGATTCGGGTTTGGCTGAGCTGGTAACTGTGGTCGTCGAAGAGGTTGAGAATTCTGTTGTAATGTATAAGGAGCTGACAATGTGGTCTGAGGTTGGGTGGCTATTCCCATAGGTATATTGGATATCCCTAGAGGTCACTGCCAGTTTGTAAACCAATTCAGGTTTTGAGAGGTGGAGGAAAGCCACTAGGATTCATAGGGATTTCCTTGCCAAACATGAGTAAAAGGAGAATGACCATCCATTTCCTAGAAAAGATTGTGTTGGCCAGGATATCATAGGGAATGGTGAACTTTGCCAATTTGGGTAGGTTGATTGGCCTTGCCAGGGTGCCCCAACGTTTTGTTGTTAGTTGAACTGTGATGAAGGAAAAAATTGGGATGTGTCTTGCAACATACCTATAGGTTTGGCTTGCCATTATCGATGTTGGTTCATCAAATATATCAGTTTTGTTTCCTCATCTTCTTCTTTGAATACTTCTTTCAGCCTAAGTAATGATGGACACTATTCAGTGTCATGATATTCAGTACAAATGGCACACATTTGAACCATGTCTAATGAGCATTCCCGTTGGCTATGCTTCTTTCGACAATGTGGGTGGAAGATGGCCAAATTTTGTTTTTCTAAAGCTTGTTTTTGTTTGGCCTGTAGAACATCCAACTGTGTTGTAATAGTGCCCAAGATATCCATCTTAAAATCTTCTAGGAGGTTTCCAATCTCCATCCATATTATACGTCCACTATGTGGTTTTCTTCTTATGCTCATTGGATCCCAACTATCTGCTCCTGTACGTGTGCTTCCTCGCGAACACCTGATACACAAACGAATGATTTCATCATACTCTTCCTGAGAAATATCCCCTTTTCCCATTATGTTTAGAGTTTCTATCCATTCTTCTTTCATTCCTTTAATCAATATAACTCTTAGAACTTCTTTTGGTAGGGTAGTGTGTGGAGATCCCTACAAATAATTAAATCGTTCTACATATTCTTCTAGTGTTTCGTTATCTTTTGCACTCATCTTGAAAATCTCATCTTTTAGTTCCCTAGTTTTACAAAAGTCTTGATATCTTTTAAGGAAGGAGGTTTTCATCTCATCCCAAGAATTGATGGTTCGCCCACCTAGACCCATAAACCATCTTAAAGTTGCCCCTTTCAAAGTGGAAGGGAATAATTTTAGTTTTTGGGGGTCAGTGGTATAGTTGTACCCTCTACAGAGGAGTTAAAAATCAAACAGGAAAGCATCAGGATCCTCTATGATCATCCCATGAAAAGTTGGGATGTTCTACAGAGGAATAGCCTTCATAGGGGCATTGGCCACCTGGTCAACTATGGGGTTTTTAGTTGTCGAGGTTTGATCTTGGGGTGGTTGTTCTGCCATTTGATCAAAGATATGCCAATAGTATTTAGGGATTTCAAGGGGTGCTTCCATAATAAATAGACAATTAGCAACCCGAGCTAGTTTTACAACACTCCCTAGGTCTGGAATCTCAGAAGATCCTTGTTCAGTCAGTTGTGGTTCTGCTTTGGTAGCCCCACTAGTTTCTCCTTTTCCTTCTTTTAAATTACAAGATTTTCCCTCCTATAGAGGATCAGAGGGTAGGCTTATTGTAGCTTGAAAACTCTATTCTGATCCTCCCACTTGGCTATGAATCTCAACATGAGCTGCAGATGGTGGGCCTACTGCTTGATGGATAGCAATGGAACTTTTTCCAGGTATAGCCTAGAATCCTAATGATGCTTGAGACTCTACTCTTCTTATGATTTTGTCTATAAAGGTCATTCTCCCAAGGTTCATTGATCCTTTGGGTTTTGTGGGTTTTGGTAGAGTATTTTGTTCTTTCTCTATCTTTTTATTTCTAGTTATTCATAAAACAAATTCATGTTTAACCTCTAAAAATTTATTGTAAAGTGGGGAGGTAAGCAAGAACTTTACTTGTTAGGTATGGAGTTTCTCACCTTCCATTTTTAAAACCCAGTTTTCTTACAACAAAGGAATAAAATTAATCACTTTAAGCACTCTCCCTTGCAACGACACCAAAATGTTGGCTCACTAAGATGTCTTTTTACATGCAATCTTAATCCCTACATTACTTATCAACCCGAGGTAAGTCTTTCTATTTCAAGAGTGTCAACACAGTATGTGCAGTGAAGTTAGAGGTTATCTAATGATGAATCCTTGTAATCACTAATGTCCAATTCTACAATCCAATACAAACAACACAGCAAAGAAACTATCTATGAAAGGAATGCTCACAACACCCTATGTAATTCTATACAACTTCAACTGAAACCAATTGGAACTTGAATGCAAATGAGAATTACACAGAGAATTACCCAAATAAGCTTGAGACTAATTACACTTTAACCAAGTAAAGCAACTATGATTATCAAATGACACTAACAACTCAAATCAATCTGCATTATTAAATAGAGATAACAATCGACAATTGAACAACAATCAGTAAGTGAACAACAATAGCTATAAAAATATTCCTAAATGATAAGCATTCTATCTTGCAATCTGTAGAAGTTACTCAGTATTTCCTCTCAAGATCTATGATAACATTTATTCAATCTGAACAGCAATCAACCACACATTCACTCATTCTAATCAAAATGCTTACTTAAGTCTATGTTGCAGTTTCAGTATAAAGCTAAGTGAACAACGGTGTAAATCAATATCACCAATCTTCAAGATAAACAAAAGAACTAATAATTAAATCAAATACAAAGACTGAATGAAACTATAACACAAAGGAGTAGTGCAGATTCTTGTGACTGGGCCCAAAGTCGCCAGAAGCCTCTGCTTAAGAAAAATTCAGAATACGGAGATGTATCAAGCACAACCTTATTTCATTAACTTCAAAGTAACAGCTGACAGAATCACTGAATTAAAAATGTTTTTACTTCAAAGAGAATAATTACATATTAAAATTTGAACTCTCATCTAGCTGCATTTCGGCTTTATATAACATAAAAGGGAAACTTGGATAACAGTGAATCCTCAGGATCAGGAGATCCTGAGGATTTTACAATATAAAATTTGATTGTATGATAAAACAGGAGTACTCGAATTGATCTTCTGCTTCCTTGTCTGCCCCAAACGTTGTGGCTTTTCCCCTTTATGGCCTCGTGCTATCTTGCCAATTGAACATCTTTTTCCCAACTGCATCTCTGCATACAAAGATAGAAAAGAATTAAATTTTCATTCTAAATTCGCCTATTCTATCACCAACTAGTTTCTTCCAACTTTGACTGATATTTTCCTCATTTTATTTTATAAACAGTAATAATATTATAAGGATGAATGATAAATGAAGCATTAAGCGAAGAGAAATCATATATTTTTCTCGTCCCAACAATATGTTAATGTGTGTTATGTCCATGGAATAAGTGGACAGTAGTATGACAACCAAGTAGGTTGCTTGGGTCCATGGAATAAGTGGACAACAGTATGAAAGCCAAATGGGTTGGTTGGGTCCATGGGAGTAATGGAAAATTATATGGCAACCATGAACATGGCACAAAATAGAGGATTATATTAACCTTGATCTTACTTGGAATATGTGAATATGTGAATATGTGCTATGAATATCTTGGTGATTAAATGAATGCATGAAATTTTTTTGTGATTGATAGGTGACTATCAAGAATCATTCTTGTGAAGGATGGCTAGTTATGCTCATAAAATTTGGGATAAAATAATACGGTTATCCAATGAGATTCCATGTTGTGTGAGGAATCCATTGAGAAAGTGGGAATTCTTGTTGTTAATTGTTTTATTATCATGTGATTATGACTTGTATGTTCCCATGGTGTATTATGTCTTTGACAATGAAAAATTAATGGGAATACTTTGTTGCAAGAATGGGCATGTACACCATTAAGCACGTTTCCAAATCCAAATGAGAGTTCAAATGATTATGGATACTTTAAAGATAACCAGGCTAATAAAACCCGAAGGGCTTGCTGGGTGGGAATCACAGAGTTGTTGGTGTGTTCTCGGGGTTGATAAAACCACTGGAAAGTATGTTGTTGAGAACTTCTAAGAGGTTGAGAGACCCTAGGGCTAGCGGGTTGATAACACCTAATGCAGCCTAGGGGAAGCACTAAAAACACAAGTGTGAGCATTGTTAAGTTTCTGGAAAGTACACTCATATTCCTACAGAAGTAACAGAACTGAAAAATCACCTTTCTATTTATATCTCTCTCTCAAAAAAAAAAAAATCTAAGACTCCTTGCTCTGCATGAACCCCTGTGTTGTTTTGTTGATTACGCCACTGTGGCATAATAGTGGGAGGTTGTAACAGCCCTGGTGAAAATTCCATGTAATAAAAGCTAATAACGGAAAAAATAACAACCACAGTTATTAAGACACTTATTCTAAGTTGAATGTTGGGCAAGACACCCCAGGGGGTGTTCATTTGGTTGTTTATGGCTAAGGAAATTGGGAAAGAAAATGGTTAAGGCTTTGGAAAGGAAAAATAAAAATTTTGGCACATTTATTTATGAAAATAATGGAAAATAGGAGAAAATGGAGGTGAAAGGTCACATGTTGCATGTGAGGAGGAAAATGAAGAAAAATAATGAAAAATGGAGAAAATGGAGGCCTCATTCATAAAAAGGCTTATGAGGATCAGTTGGTAACGTTTTCGTAGTTTAGCTTTGGAGCTCTTTCATCATTCTCTCTCTCTCTCTCGTAGAAACTTAGAGTTTTCTTGGAGCATTTTGGCCTTGGAGCAAGAAGGGAAAAGAAGGCAAGAGGAAGAAAATATCAAGCAAGGGTAGGATTAAGCAGCTACAGTAGGATTCCTTATAGGTATCGATTTGCATGTATATTTTCCTTTCTATATTTGGCATGCATCGTATTTCATGTGGTTATTTTGTTGTTATGGCATGGGTTTTTCCAGGTGTAATAGTGTTTTCAACCTAGCCTTGCCATTTCTGGAAAGCCATGGTGTGATGGGGTTCTCATGTTTTGGTTGAACTAGATTTCTGGATGGATTCGAAGTTGAGTGAGGTGGATCTCCGAAATGATAGAACACATGGCCTAGTAACCCCTGGACTAGATTGTGGGTTGTGGTAAAGCTAGATTTTGTGTTGCCTCGAATGGCCTAGGAATACTTACCGATGAATGGAAGGATGTATGGTAAATCCAAGAGGTGGTTTTCTCTCCGTTGGGTCTAGTAATCCTAGGTTTTGGATATGTAGTAAAACCTAGAGAGTGGGTCTCAATTTATGACCTAGTGATCCAAGTTTCAATTGCGATAAAGTCTAAGATACTAGGAGACAGGAAAATTCCTCACAATGTAGGTGGAGAAATCTGGCAGTATTCGTGCTTGTTTGGCCTAGTGATCAGGTGGAGATCATGGTAAAGCATGTTATGATGTGTTCATTGTGTTGGCCTAGTGATCCGAGATGGATTATAGTAAATCTTGGTTTCTATTGATGAGGATGAGGTGGTTTAGCCTCTAATGGCCTTGGTTGGATCTTTTGGTTTGAATCCCACATTCATGCTTGGAATATGGCACGGGGGTTAATGGATGAAGAGAGATTTGGCTCATCCATTCTATGGTTGGGTGGAATGTGGAAGTCCCATCCCAAATTTGTATTTTGCATCATTAATTAAACATTATTTCTCCTTGTATTTATATGAGCATTTTGATTTATTATATGTGGATTTCATGGATGATATATTCATGAGTATTTATGTTGTTACTATGTTGGTGATATGTATGTTTTATGATAGCAATTATGTATGGATCTCAGTATGTTTTTACATGTAAATGAATGGACAATGTATCTATGGCCTAATAGATGATAATGTAGCAAATGACATGAGGGAACAATGGTTCGTAGTGATTCTTATATAAGTATATGATCCCTATGCTTAGTTATGTTGATTATAGATGTAGTTTACATGTTTATGATATGTTTGACGAAATTCTTGTCATGGCTAGAAGGGGTATAATTGAGAACTTCTTTAAGTATTTTCTCTAGCATCATCAGTTCCCTGTTATTTTATGATTTTGAAGATTTCATGAAATTATGGGTAGTGACTGGCCTCTGGGCTTGGAAAAGTGGCTTAATTCCCAAGGACGTTGGCACATCACTAACAAAAAGAGTCTTTGGATGTTGGTAGGCAAGTCTGTGAGAGCGGCTAAAGGTTCTTGGACGTTTTCATGCCTATAGCATGAGAGCGGCTGAGGGCTAAGTTGATCAAAACTTTAGTGGGACCCAGGGGCAAGCTACCTAAGGTGTTGGCATGGTTCTTAGGGGTCTTGAAGCTGATGTGGAAGGTCTTTGTGTTATGTTTCCATCTATTCCACATCCTTAAGGTCACATAGGAGGTAAAATCCAACCATATTAGCCTCTCGTCGCATGTTTACCCCGGTTGGTCGATTACTTGGCTAGATGTGGGAGGAGGGTGTTACAAAGTGGTATAAGAGCATGGTTCACCCATCAGATTGGATGGCTAGTGTGTGTTGGTCATGCATGCATGTCAGTTTCATGTATGTCTCTTACACTTGCATTCCATGTGCTTGTTTCATTGCATAATGTTGATCATGGTTGCAGTGATGTCATCATGTGAAACTTGATGTTGCTATTGTGGAATGCATTGTCATAAATGTATGAATGGTTACATATTGTTCTAAGTTGCTTACATATTGTTATATGTTGCTTACATGTTGTATATGTCGCTTGGTTTCATTCTGGTATGTTTTGTTACATGTATCAATCTTGTAGGTTTGGTTACATGTATTGATCACTAATTCTCGACTACATGTGTTCATGTGTACGTGTAGTTGATTATGCATTTCTTATGCATGTTGATAGTTGCATATGGAAATGTGTAAAATGGATTAATGGTTGTTGTCATGCATGAGGCCATAGCATGCGATGTTGATATGGCCTTGCATTGATGACTGGACCCTAACTAGAATGATGTTTATGTGTTAATGCACTTACTTATTACATGTTTATATTCTATTGTGTTGATGTAATACATGCATCATGATGATTTTTTGATATTGCAGACAACATATCCTCCCCGAGATATCCTAAGGTACATTGATTTATTGTGATCTGGTTTAGCTGACATAGTACGCCTTGTAGGAAAAAGTTCAAATGGCTAGCAAGATGGTAGACTACAAAATCTCTCCCTATGAATCAGATGAGTAGCGTGGTGTGGGGAACTCTTATGATTTGGAAGACACATTAAGAAGCCTGAAGGAAGAAATAAAGAGTTGTAAGGTTGACAATGATAGGATCATACAGGCACAAGAGATACATGAAGAGGTTAATGTTATACTTCTTTAGAGTTTGTCAGAATTGCAGTGATAAGGGCCACTTCTAATCAACCATGGAAATAAGGATATAACTAATGGGGCATATGGAAGTAGGTCTCATGGTGATAAAATTTCAGATAGAGATGACACTATTAGAGACGACAGGTTGTTGAATACTCTGGATAGGAGAGGTGATGGATATAGGTACTATTCTAGTTCTGGTTCTTATAGACATCATGATCGTCATCGTTATCATCCTTAAAGGAGGAGTGATAGGTGATACTTGCCAGATGAATTTAAAAAAGTGAAGCCACCTACTTTTGATGGAGAAATGAAGAATACAGAAGATGCAAAGGCTTGGATATTTGGGATGAAAAAATTCTTTGAGTTTCATAATTACATAGATTAGTTGAAGGCCATAGTAGTGATCATTGCTTGAAAAGTAAAGCGGACATTTGGTGGGAAGATGTGAAGCGGGTCAGAGACATAAGGACAAATGATTTGAGTTGGCATGAGTTCAAGAGGCTTTTCAGGAAGAAATACTTGTTAGAAAGGTACTACGAAAGTAAGGCTAAATAGTTATATGAGCTAAAAATGGGATCAATGACATATGAATTGTACACGACTAAGCTTTGGAGCTATTTAGGTGTGCATTGTATCTTACATATTAGAAGGCTAAAGTTTAGATATTCCTTAGTGTAATTCCATTAGCATTTGGAGATCAAATTGAGTATGATGAGCCTCGGTAACTTAAGGAAGTTAATGGGAAACTAAAGCATTGTTATGAACAATCAAAATGTAAGAATGAATCTCAGCTAGGATGGAAGGTAAAAGATAAAGGTAAAGGTAAATGGAAGCATAATAGAACAGGACCTCAGCATGCACATGAGAAAGAAATTGTGGCACTGTAAAATAGGTTTAATGTATCTAGATAGGGACATGGGTCATTGCAGCACCATAGAGGTGTTGGTACTAGTCGATCGAAGTGTTGGACATGCGGAAAGAAGCACATTAAGAGAGATTTTCCACAGAATCAAGGTGGTAGGCCTCAGATATATAGTGCATAGGAGGCACATACTATTGGGGGTGTTGGTTAGAGCATTCCTTGTATCTATGCAGCATTGGATAACAAATAGGAAAACCATAAGGAATCTATCATTGAGATGGACGGTAAGCTTTGTGATCAAGTTATTTCTATCTTTATTGACCATGGATCTAATTATAGCTATTTTAGTCCTCATTTGGTGGATAAGTGTGGTTTGAGTAAAGAATTTCATGCAAAATCGTGGTTAGTGTAGTTGGCTACATGTACAAAGAAGTGATTCAATCATTGGGTAAGAGCTTGTGCATTTGATTTGAGTGGTAGGCCTACAACAACACATATAAATGTATTACCATTAGGATCATACAGTATGTTGTTAGGCATAGACTAGTTGTATCTTCATAGAACCAAGGTAGGTTTTTATGACAAAGTCATTGATTGTTTTGATGACAATGGTGAACCAAGAGTCTTGCAGGGTAAGAAGAAAGCCACATCAGTTAGGATGGTGACAACTATGCAAGAAAATTGTAGTCGCAGTAAAGGGTGTAAGCTATTCGTAGTGCACATTTCTAGTGATAATGGTAAGGAAGATTAGGACACAGATGTGTTGATTAGATACCCAGTTTCATAGCAGTTTTAGGGTGTATCTCCTAAGGACATTTCAGAGTTACCACATCACAGGAAGGTAAAATTTTCTATTGAGTTAGTGCCAGGGGAAGCTCTAGCATATAAAGCACCTTACAGGATAAGCACACCTTAGCTGGTTGAGTTAAAGCTATATTTGAAGGAAATATTTGACAAGGGATACATTAAGCCAAGTGTATCACCATGGGGTTCATTGGTATTGTTTGTGAAGAAGAAATATGGTATTGTCATATTATGCATTGACTACAAGCAGTTAAACAAAGTGACCATCAAGAATAGGTAACCTTTACCGAGGGTTGATGACTTTTTTGATCATCTAAAGAGAGAATCAGTATTCTCAAAGATCAACTTGAGATCTAGATATCATCAGGTATGCATTAAAGAGGAGGACATTTACAAGACAGCTTTCTGGACCAGGTATGGGAATTATGAGTTTGTTGTAGTTCCATTTGGCTTAACTAATGCTCCGCTACATTTATGTGCTTGATGAATAATGTGTTGTGTACATATTTGGATAAGTTTTTTATTGTGTTCATTGATGATATATTGGTATATTCTAAAAACGAGGAATAGCATGTCGAAAATTTAGCAGTAATGTTGAGGTTGTTGAGAGAGCATCAGTTGTATGTTAAGCTCAGCAAGTGTATTTTCTTTCAGAATGAGGTACATTACTTGGGGCATGTTGTCTCCAAGGAGGGCATTGTAGTAGATCTAGAAAATACAAAAGCCATCATGGAATGGGTAGCTCCTAAGAATGTGTATGAGGTGACATCTTCCATGGGGTTGGTAGGCTATTATAGGACATTCATCAAGAACTTCTCGCATATTTCTTATCCTATCACATCATTACATAGGAAAGGTAAGAAGTTAAAATGGATAGAGGAGTGTGAGTCTAATTTTGAGCATTTTAAGAAATTGTTGACACGTGCACTAGTGTTACAGATTACAGATTCGGACAAAGAGTTTATAGTGTGCACATATTCTTTCAAGAGAGGAATTGGTGGAGTCCTTAAGCAGGATGGACAAGTGGTTTGCTACGAGTCATAGAAACTAAATGAGCATGAGAAGAACTATCCAACACATGATCTTGAGTGATCTAGGTGGATCTTTAAAGAAGTACTAGTGGCATGGTAAAAGACTCAAAACTCAAAGTGGAAGAATTTGGATAAAGTTAGCATCAGATCAAAGTGCTCGTCATCCTGATTCGAATGGTGTGAATAACACTCAAAGTCGAGTTCATATGAAGAAGTTTGAGAAAGTAAAATTTTATATTTGACTTGAATAGGTGGTAGGAGGAGATGATGTGGTAGACATTCTCAGCGAATGGGGAAGTGTCAAGTGGCAGGCTGGCATTGGTCCCGCATAACGTAGATCATAGGAGGAAGAGGTCGTAGCTAAAATAAAAATGGCCCCAAGCGAGTTATGTTTGTGATGTGATAAAATTGCAATCATCCATTGCAAAAGGATAAGGTTAAATAATTAGCCCCCGGAGCAACCCAGGTTACGATGTGATTGCAATTGCAAAATCATGTTACGATTCGCAATATCGCAATCGCATTTCGCAAAGGGGAAAGCAATCACATGTTGTACCAATTTTGGAAAATCTTATTGTGATTTGCAATATGGGCTTTTGGACCCAATATTTTATATATCATGGTTAATAGTTCATCGGGTTTACGGTTATCACATGGCACTTGATGTATGGTCTTTTTTCTATCCGCTAATGGGGGAAATATTGATAGTAAAAGGTTGTTGAGTTCAATGCACAGCTAAATATTTTTTCCATGTTAAGGGTTGTTGCCACGACCCGAGATCCTCTATATTAAATCAAACCTACCTGCTAACTTGGTATATTGTTTAGAACTTCCCAGGAGTTGAGGGGTTTACCGCCAACATATATAAAGGACTATCCACATTCGAGAAGAAAAGGAGACTGGATGAAATTTTAGATCATTGTGCGCAGCAGTAACCCGGCCTGGAAACAGGGGCCAGAACCTCGCCTTGAGTAGTAGGGAGGTTCCGAGAAGGTGTATAAATCCTAATTATCCAAAATGGGGTGTTCGAATAGGCATTTTTTCATGACTATTTGCCAAGATTTTAGTGGTATTTTCTATTTCTAAAGCTGGGCTCTTCATTCTTCATCCATCTTCCAGCTTGGTGGTATAAGGATTGTAAATGAATGTTTCTTCTACTTTATCTCTTTTTTTGCCACTTAATGAAAGAAGGCATCCCCACTATTGAGTAAGGCCTGAAGATGTAGTCCAAATTGGATGAACTCTATAATTAAATCATTGTGTCATGGTTTCATGTTTATCTTGTTATTTTTGCATTGTTTTGTGTGATCTTAAGTTCCATGGTTATGTTGATGATGTTGGACCCGCCAACATGTCATGGGATCTCCTATATGTTTTAACCCCATACAGAAATTACCTGCATACGAATTCTAAAACATAGAAAAATAAACAATGTGAGAGCATAACACATAAAACACATATACATAGAGATTTTCCCACTAGATCCCAAAACCGAGACTACCAGCTGATTTTTCATTATGTTCCTTTCAATGTTATAATACATATTTATACATGCCGAAGCATCCAATACCATGGACCGAAAACCATCATGTCCAATACCATGGGCCGAAAACCATCGCATCCAATACCATGGACCGAAAACCATCACGTCTAAAAACATGTGCGAAAATCATGCACAAAACCATAGGTGGGTCCGCCCCCAAAACCAAAATTTTCCGGGGCACTGCCCCAGACCCCATAAAGTGGGGTTATAGGTACACCTCAAACCCCATGTGACCCTCCCTCTCTAACCCCTAGTTAACTACATGGGCTAGTCGTGGAAATAATATAACACAACCCAACATTATCCCACTTGTTGTTTTCTTTCCACAAGGAGCCACAAGAGAGCTTAGTCATTTTTCTAGCCCTGAAATTCCCATTGTCTCTCTACAACAAGAGAACTTCTCAGAGCTCATAGATTTTGTCAATGCATCTTCAGTATTCTTCAAAGTGTCCACCTTTACCAGCAACACCTTTTTGTCTTCTATCATATCCCTCACAAAATGATATTGAACATCAATGTCCTTTGTCTTTGAATGATATGTAGGGTTCTTTGCCGAAAAAAATGCACTTTGGCTATCAAAGTCTATCCTTATAGCTTCTTGTACTAACCCCATACTTGAACACAATCTCTGCAACTAAACTGCTTCCTTGTTTGCATGAGTGGCTGCCATGTATTCTGCCTCTGTAGTTGATAGTGCCACTACAGATTGTTTCTTACTCATCCAACTGACTGCACCTCCAAATAGGTTAAACACATACCCACTTGTAGATCTTCTCTGATCCAAATCTCCTTCCCAGTCTGCATCAACAAAGCCACAAATATCCAACATTTTGTCCAATCCTGGTCTTCCTTGGTAGCACAAACCATAATCACTAGTGCCATGCAAATACCTCAAAACCCACTTCACTATTGTCCAATGATCCTTTCCTGGTTTTGACATAAACCTGCTCAATACTCCCATTGCATGTGCAATGTCTGGCCTAGTACAGACCATTGCATACATCAGGCTACTGACTGCACTTGCATATGGAACACGGTGTTAGAAAATTATATATTACGGAGCAATGGAACATATAAAATATTGCAAAAATATAAACACAGAAAATGCATAAAACAAGAGAGACACAAATATACATGTTTCACCCAGTTTTGGCTACGTCCACCTCGCATCTATTACATAGACTCAATAAAATTCCCTCATACAAAGAGAGGGGTTGCCTTCTAGGGAAAAAAACCCTACACTAAACATAAGTTCTACCATCAGATCATCTGCCTAATGAACGGCCCAGATTGACTAGAAATTACTATACTTTTACAAGGTAATTTTACATCTATTTTTAGCTTCGGGGGCACTTCCCCTGAACCCCCGGACCCCCCAGCCAAGGGGGATTGGCCCCCCCACAACCCCCCACGTGGAGGGTTGTACAAACCTCTTGGGGTATACGTCCGGCTGAAACAAAGACCTCTGAACAATCATGTTCCACACTCAACAATCTCCCACTTGGAGAATGATTGTAGCAACTCCACCGCTACTTCATTTGCTGGACAATGACTCCTTTTTGGACCTGGCTATTTCTCATCTTCATCGTCATCCTTGAAGACCAATTGAAACTGAGCATATTATTAGTTTCTCCCTGGTTACAACTTTTGTTAGCATATCTACAAGATTCTAGCTAGTGTGTATCTTTTCCAGCTTCCACTCTCCATCTTCCAACGCTGGTCGTATGAAATGGTACTTGAGCTGTATGTGTTTAGTCCTGGAATGAAATGCTGAGTTCTTTGCAAGATGAATGGCACTTTGGCTATCACTGTATAATGTGCCCATATCATGCTCCTTACCCAATTCACCCATAAACCTTTGTAACCAAATCATTTCTTTACTAGCCTCTGTAGCAGCAACATACTCTGCTTCTGTTGTTGAAAGTGCAACAACACTTTGGATTTTTTGAAACCCAACTGACAGCTGTTCCACCAACAGTGAATACATATCCTGTAGTGCTTTCTCCTGTTATCTTTTTCACCTGCCATATCTGCATCAACATATCCCTGTAGAAAAATGTTTGAACCACCAAAGCATAATGCTTGATTTGTGGTACCTTTCAAATATCTGAGAACCCATTTCACTGCCATCCAATGTTCCTTTCCTGGATTGTTCATGTACCTGCTTACAACTCCCACTGCATGTGCAATATCAGGCCTTGTGCAGACCATTGCATACATTAAGCTTCCAACTGCTGATGCATATGGAACTTTAGACATATAATCCATGTCTTCTTGGGTCTTTGGGCACATTTCCTTACTAAGTTTGAAATGGCTAGCAAAAGGTGTTACTAACTGGTTTTTGCATTGTGCATGTTTAAACCTTTCAACACCTTTTGTATGTACTCATTCTGAGACAATGTTAATTTGCGATTTTTCCTGTCTCCAGTTATTCTCATACAAGGATTTGTTTTGCAGCTCCCAAATCCTTCATTGCAAATGAATTTGCCAATTTTCTTTTGAGCACATTTATTTCCTGCATGTTAGACCCTGCAACAAGCATGTCATCTACATACAATAACAATATAATATAGCTGCCATCATTTTGCTTTTTTCAGATAAACACAATGATCAGAGTGACATCTAGTATAACCTTGTTCAGACATAAACTTGTCGAATTTCAGATACCACTGCCTTGGAGCCTGTTTTAAGCCATACATCTTTATTATTATTCACAAAATCATTAAAATATGAAATGGGTCCCTTTCAAAATAAAATTGATGTCAATAATCCTTACTTTATAAATTCCAATAAATCAAAGAAAAGCAATATCCCTTTAAAACATTGGAAATAAAGCAAATATGTATGCATCCAGCAATCAAAAGGCCAAGCCCCGACCCGATAAAGCTATTGGCGATATCGGCCATCGGCATTCCCTTGTGCATCACTATCGCGCCCATCGGCCAAAGCCCGACCCGATAAGGCTATCGGCGATATCGGCAATCGGCCATCTTCTTGAGCACCATTATCATGCCTATCGATAAAATCCCGACCCGATGAAGCCATCGGCGATATCGGTGATCGGCGGTTCCCTTCGTATATTAAGTATTGCTCATAGACATTTCCCCGACCCGATATCGGCAATCGGCGATCGGTGGTTTCTCTCGCCAAAACCTTAATGCGCACAAGCCTTTCCCCGACCCGATATCGGCAATCGGCGATCGGCATCGTTTGAAACATTGTTAAAACTATCCTCGCGCCCCTCCCCGATCCGATAAGATAAGGCACAGTTCTCCAAGAAAAGTCGTTAGAAT
>APFE030329130.1:85904-143262 GCA_000404065.3 Pinus taeda
CTCAGAGGTAGCAGTTCTCTTAAAGACAAAGGACCAGGAGATTTTGAATCTTCAAACGGAATTAGCAGATGTTAGACAAAGGATAATACAAGCTGAGCAGTGATCAACGGGACACCAGCAAGAGACAGTGCGCATCAACGAGCAGCTATCCGAACAACAGAAAATCAATAGCCAATTGATGCAACAATGGCAGGAGGAGAAACAGTCGATCACTCAGGCAGCCATCCAAAAGCAGAGCGAGTTGACAGAGGCATTGGAGCAGCTTAAGGCAGCAAATGAGCAATCTTTAAAAGCTAAAGATGAATACATTGCTCAAATCACAGCACAGTTGGAAGCCACCAAGGGAGATGTGCAAATAGAAGAATTCAAAAAAGAGGCAATGATAATCAATAAAGCGCTTATATCTCAAGTTAAACTCTTGGCGCAATCCCTTTCTAAGGCAGAACCACTCTGTGAGTTGGCTACGACTGTAAGCGATCAGGTGGAAAAGATTAGAGCAGAGTATAATCAAGCTGAAGAAGATATCTCAAGCTATCTTGAATGGCAAGATTCAAAGTCAGGTAAGCAAGCCAATCCACGTCGGATATTGGAAGTCCATAAAAATATATTATTTACAGAATGGCAGACGCAAATATTAAAGGCAGAAAGGGCAGCATCAAGATGTACATTAACCGCTGGTAATTTGGCCGATCTAGTAAATGATACTCTATATTTGGCCAATATTACTTCCCAATGCACGCCTGGAAAAATTACCACTGCATATACATTGGAACAACCATGCTACCCTGAATTAGAGAACAGAGCAAGGTTGATTACCGCGGTTAACTCTTTAGACATGGATGCATATTGGCGGTTTCTAATCAAGCCGCATAAACAAAGATCTGCTCTCAAGTGCCTAACCGATGCCATGCAATACATGATCCCCGAGATCCAGGACTCCACCTATGCTTCCCAGCTCAGTTCCAGGCTCAACAAACCTCCTGAAGTTGGGCCAATGCTCACTATCAATCAGCTCAGGTACACGGGAAAGAAGCCTACAGAGTGATTCATCGCCCAGCTCCTCCGATCGCCAGCAAAATAGGAACTAGAATTTATTGACATCAGCTTAGTTAGCTTTTCTGTTTTGATAGATATTTTAGATTAGCATAGTATTTATAGACCCTTTCATGCATTTAGAAAGGGTCGTAAAATTTTGTATAAGACTTAACAGACTGAAGTTTGCACTACTGTGCTTCAGCCTTTATTCTTTTATGAAACTCGACCACCTGTTTTTTATTTTAACGGAGAAGTTTCTTGATTCAATTGTGCACTATTGTCGTTGATTCAAAGATTGTTATGCGTTGAAGTAGAAGTCATACATAGCGATTCATATCGGGAGTGGCTTACAATTCAAATGGTATTTTTATCCTTTGTTTGAATTCATTCTGTGTATTTGATTTCACTGTGTAATTGTTTTCTGCTATCATTATCTGTATGCATGTGTATCAACAGGAAATCTTGTTCATACCACTATTGGATGTTCATATGATGTGCCTTATTTTTAATCATGTATGCATTAATGGTATGAACCTTTAAAGTCTTGTAGTATTGCTTTAATCACTGTATCTAACTATTTAGGTACAGTAATCTTGAATGATTCAATATCTGTGTTTTGAGAATGCGGTTATCTATATAATTGTATTTTTAGGATATAGAACATCAAAAGCTACGCTTTAGAAGTTCAATTAGATTCCCGGGATAGTTTTATTTACTTACATTTCTGTTAATAGTTTTAGTCATACACCTATCGCTACTAAGTATTCATTCATCCCATTTATCTATTGCTGGGAAATTGGTCCCATTATCCCCAGTCGGAGCCACTACACCAAACGGAAAAGGAGCTGCACTAAGGTCCGGACCGGGTGGTTTCCCCCAATGTTGATGCAACGATTTTCGAGGCGTCAACACTACCTTGGAGCCTGTTTTAAGCCATACAAGCTCTTCTTCAACCTGCACACTAGTTTCTCCTTCCCTTTTACCTCATATCCTTGTGGCTACTGCATATATATATCTTCCTCCAAATCCCCATGGAAAAAGGTTGTCTTTACATCTAACTGCTCAAGATGCAAATCTTCAACTACTACTAGACTTAAAATATTTTTGATTGAAATCATTTTAACAACAAGAGAAGATATTTCACCAAAATCAATACATTTCTTCTGTGCAAACCCCTTCACCACAAGTCTAGCTTTGCACCTCTATTTTCCTCCATCTTCTTCCTTCTGTCTGTAAACCCATTTATTCTTCATTGTAGTTTTTCTTGCAGGCAACTTGACTAAGTCCCAAGTCTAGTTAAGCATTAAGGAGTCCATCTCTTCTTCCATGGCTACCTCCCACTTCTTCCTGCTTTCAACCTGCATTGCTTCTTCATAACATTCAGGTTCACCAGAATCAGTCAGCAATAAATAATATAATGAAGGAGAGTATCATTTAGGGGGTCTAGTTATCCCAGTAGATCTTCTAACACCAATTTTATGTGTTTAGGGTGCATGTTGTTGTTGTGGTGGTTGTTGTTATTGTTGTGGTTGTTGATTATTATTATATTCAAACACCTTTACTTTTTCAGTGATTTCATCAAGAACTGCGTATTCCTTGTTTTATTTTTCCTATTTATTTTCCTGCAACTGATTTTTATACAAGACCTGTTCATTGAATATTACGTCTCTGCTCCTAATGATTTTGTGATTTTCATAATCATATAAGAAATAACAAAAATCATTAACACCATATCCAATAAAGGTACATTTCTTTAACTTTGCCTCAAACTTTGTTTTATTTTCTTTATCAATATGGACAAAGGCATCATAGCCAAAAGGCTTTAAAAATAGTAGTTTACCTTTTTACCTGTCCATGCTTCCTCTGGAACACCACCATCCAAGGAACTTGAAGGCCCTCTGTTTATTAGATAAACAGTAGTATCTACAACATCTGCCCAAAACTGTAAAGGCAATCCTACATGCAATCTCATGCACCTTGCACACTCCATGATTGTTCTATTCATCCTTTCTGACACACCGTTTTCTTGTGGTGTTCTTGGAACTCTCTTCTCTCTGCGAATTCCATGCTCTGAACAATACCTATCAAACTCTTTGTTGCAATATTCACCTCCATTGTCTGATCTGAGACACTTCAATTTCTTTCCTGTCTCAATCTCAGCCAAAGCTTTCTATATCTTGAAAGTATCAAATACATCAGATTTATTCTTAATACAATAAATCCAAGTTTTTCTAGTTGCATCAGCAATAAAAGTAACATAATAACAAGAGCCACCGAGAGATGATACCTGAGCAGGTCCCCATACATCTATATGCACAAGCTCTAATTTTTCACTCTTCTTTTCTTTCCCAACTCTGAGAAATCTGACTCTCTTCTGATTTCGATAAATGCAATTCTCACAGAAGTCCAAATCAACATTCTTCAAACCCAGCAACAAATTCCTTGAGTGAAGAATCTTCATCCCCTTTTCACTCATGTGCCCGACCCTATGATGCCATAATGTTGCATCTGCTCCTTTGGAAGTTAAAGCATTAACAAAGTTAGAAATACCATTTCATAAATACAATGTACCAACCTTTTTGCTTTTTGCTATTACCAAGGCTCCTTTGGTGACCTTCCAAGCTTTATCCGTGAAAGTTGTCACATAACCTTCACCACCTAACTTCCTTGCTGAAATCAGATTTTTCTTTAGATCTGGAACATGCCTTACCTCCTTTAGTAGCCATTGGTTTCCATTCTGTTGTTTTACAAGAACCTTAGCCATTCCAACAATTTTACAGGGTTTATCATCACCCAAACGAACTTGTCCAAAATCTCCTTAAACATAGTCGTGAAAGTATTTCTTATCAGGTGTGGCATGGAATGAGGCCCCTGAATCTACCACCGAGGAATCAGTAATATTTTCGAAAGTAAGAATGAAATCTTGTAACACCTCACCTATCATATTTGCTTCATGATTGTTTTCTTATTGTGCATCTCCTTCTTTTTCCTTCCGAGATCTACAGTCTTTTTTTAGGTGTCTTTTCTTTCCGCATTTCCAGCACACTATCCCTGATCTGGATTTGGATCTGCCTTTTCTTGATTTACTGTGATATCCTAAGCTCTTTCCTCTTTCCAATTTTCTTCCCCTAGACTCTGCATTCAAAGAATTACCCGATGTCTCACTGAGATTTTCCGTCGCATTTCCTCGCTAAGGATAGCACCGAAAACATCATCAAACTTTAAAGTACTAGATCCAGAAATAGAGTTACTAATGGCCATTACTAAACCATCCCAACTTTCTGGTAATGAGCACAAGAATAAAAGAGCTCTAACTTCATCATCAAAGTTTACCCCTACAGAACATATCCGACTTGTAACAGTATTAAAATCATTTAAATGGTCTGCAACAGATCCACCTTCTAGCATCTTCATATTAAATAATTGTTTCATAATAAATACCTTGTTTGAGGCTGAGGGTTTTTCATATAGTTTCTCCAATGCCTTAATCAAACCCTCTGTCATTGTTTCCTTCGAAATGTTAAAGGCGACTAATGCTGCTAGGAACAACCGTACTATTCTGAGTGCCTTTCTATTAAGAAGGTTCCATTCTTCATCTGTCATACCCATCGGCATATTTGTTTTTCCACCCAATGGTAGGTATAGATCTTTCTGATACAGATAATCTTCCATCTACATCTTCCACATTGAGAAGTTTTGGTCGTTAAATTTCTCAACCCTAAGCTTACCATCCTCTGCGATTTCTCCCACTCAAACGAGGAATCCTTCTTTCCTGTGAGTTTATCAGACAAATAGACCTTCGGCACTGATACTAGTTGTTAGAAAATTATATATTACAGAGCAATGGAACACATAAAATATTGCAGAAATATAAACACAGAAAACGCATAAAACAAGAGAGACACAGATATACGTGGTTCACCTAGTTTGGGCTACATCCACCCCGAACAGCTAGTCATTCCTTTCTATTATCTAGTAAAATGAAGAGACACGACCTACAACAGATCCGATATAATATCCTATGTTTTCTCTCACAGTCTCACCTCTCTGTTTCTCACTCAGAGAATACACATCTATTACACAGAATTAATACAATGCCCTCATACAAAGAGAGGGGTTTCCTTCTAAGGGAAAAAACCCTAAACTAAACATAAGTTCTAGCGTCAGATCATCTGCCTAATGAATGAACCAGATTAACTAGAAATTACTATACTTTTACAAGGCAATTTTACATATGTTTTTAGCTTCGGGGGACCACTGGTCCCCGAACCCCCCAGCCGAGGGGGATCAGCCCCTCCCCCCCCCCCCCCTCCCCACGTGGAGGGGTGTACAAACTTCCTAGGGTATATATCCAGTTAAAACAAAGGCTCTGAACAATCATGCTCCACACTCAACACACGGGACATGTCCTCTTCCTCTTCTTGTGTCTTGGGACACTGTTCAATAGATAACCTCACACCTACACGAATAGGAACCTTCACTGATTTACTATCCTGCATATTAAACCTCTGCAATATTGTCTCAACATACTTTCTCTGCTTTAACCAGAGCTTCCTCTTTTCCCGATCTCTTTTAATTTCCATGCCCAAAATATAGTTTGCAGCACCAAGATCTTTCATGTCGAATCTTGAGGACAATTGGGTCTTCAAATCCTGGATAATTTCTTTGTCATTTCCAACCAGCAACATATCATCCACATACAAGACCAGATAAATAACACAGTTACCAATTAATTTAAAATACACACAGTGATCTGCTTTGCTTCTAGTGAAGCCAAGTCCCCGTATAAATGTATCAAATTTATGATACCACATCCTTGGTGACTATTTTAACCCATACAGGGACTTCTTTAACTTGCATATCAGTTCTTTCTTACCATTCACTGCAAAGCCTTCAGGTTGCTTCATGTATATTTCCTCTTCCAAATCCCGTGAAGAAATGTTGTCTTCACATCCATGTGTTCTACCTCAAAATCAAAAGCACCAGCAACAGATAAAAGTAATCTAATAGAAATTACCTTAGCAAGAGGAGAAAACATATCACCAAAATCAATTCTTGGCACCTGGGAATAACCTTTTTCTACCAACCGAGCTTTGTATTTCTCCACTTTTCCTTCTGCATTTGTCTTCTTTTTGAACACCCATTTGCTGCCAATGGGTTTCCTTCCAGCCGGCAACTCCACCAGATCCCAAGCCTCATTTTTGTGCAAAGATGCCATTTCATCAACCATGGCCTCTTTCCAGAGTTTTCCATCCTCTGAATCCACTACTTCCTTCATAGTTCTAGGATCATTATCAGTAACAGACAAAGAAAAATTTGAATAGAAAGCAGATGGACTATACCTTTCTGGTTGCCTTCTTTCTTGAACTGATCTTCTCACATCGAGAGTTTGTGGCTCTTCATATTTTGATTCCTCCTCTGTTGTAGAGTCTAATTCTTCCTCCTTTAGCTCAAACTCTATCTTCTCAGGTTCCTTTGGTTGGACTTCATGTTCAATAACATCTTTCACCTCTCTGAACACCACATCTCAACTATAGACAACCTTCCTTGTTACTGAGTTCCAAAGCTTATAACCCTTTAAACCATCCTTATACCCAATAAAGATGCACTTTTCAGATTTACCATCCAACTTGGTTCTTTTCTCCTTTGGAACATGTACATATGCATCACATCCAAATACCCTCAGCTATGAAAGAGAGGGTTTCTTACCAGTCCATACCTCTTGTGGAGTCTTATCCTCCAACGTTGATGAAGGTGACCTATTAACTAGGTAACATGCAGTATCCACTGCCTCTAACCAGAATTCCTGCCCTAACCCGGCACCAATGAGCATGCTTCTTGCTCTTTCCATCAACGTCTTATTTATTCTTTCTGCAACTCCATTTTGCTGAGGTGTATATGGAGTAGTCTTCTGTCGTTTTATACCACACTTCTTGCAGAATTCTTCAAATTCCTTGCTGCAAAACTCTCCACCATTATATGTCCTTAGCACCTTTATCTTCTTCTCTGTCTAATTTTCAACGAGAGCTTTAAATTCTTTAAACTTGTCAAAGGCTTCAAATTTCTTCTTAAAGAAATATATCCATGTATTCCTTGAGAAGTCATCTATAAATTATACATAGTACATAGACTTACCCAGTGATGGAACCTTCACAGGTCCAAATACATCACTGTGCATAAGTTCTAATAACTGTTTCGCTCTCTTACTACCGGAGGGGAAACTCACCCGATTCTGCTTCCCATATACACAATTTTTATAGAAATCAAAATCCAGAGAGCTATTACTCATACCTTCTACCATACCTTTACCATGAAGTATTCGAAGTCCCTTCTCTCCAATATGTCCAAGCCTTCGATTCCACAACATGGTCTTCTCTCCAAATACCATTAGATTTTCTGCTCCACTTTCAGGAACCACAGAACTATTGCACCCATCAATAACAGTGCTACCTTGCAACTTGTACAAAGTTCCAATTCAAACTCCCCGCATCAATACCAATGCTCCCTGAACCATTTTGCAGGTATCCTTCTCGAACACTTTTTTTACACCTGCATCATCTAGCTTGCTTACAAAAATCATATTTTTGGCTAATGCACAAATATGTAGAACACCTGGAAGTGTTATAACCCTTCCACCTTGCAACTTCAACTTTAATTTTCCATGACCAATGATTCTAGCCTTCCTATCATCCCCTAAGAAGGCATCATCACCATCGTATTTCTCATACTCGTAGAACCACTCTCTATGGGGAGTGAAGTGAAAGGATGCACCTAAGTCAATCAACCATGCCTTATGATCTAAATGTGTACTTGAAGAAGCCAAGTACACATCTCCACCTTCATCTGAAGTGGTTTTCAGCTCTGCAGAAAGAGTATCATCAAATCCCTTTCCTTTGTCAAGATATTTATATTTACAATCCCTTTTGAAGTGCCCTTCCTTTCCGTATTTCTAGCACACTTCCTTTACAGGTTTTCCTGGAAATTTAGATCTCCTTCAAGATTTAGATCTCCCACTTGATGACTTATATTTATTTCTGTTCTGGGACCATCCTCATACAGACAAGGCATCACCATCTGGCTCTCCATATTTTTCCATCTCATCTCCTCCATCAGCAAGAATGAGACTATTTCATCAAAATGCAAGGTTGTTGCATTGCTACCTATTGCAATGACCATACTATCCCACAAATTTGGTAGAGAACACAACAAACTGATGCACTTATCTTCATTTGAAATTTTAATATCAATAGATGCTAACTGACTTACCACAATATTAAATGTGTTCAAATGCTCTGTCACCTAGTCTTCGTCTTTCATCCTTAGGTTATACAGCTTTTTCTGCAGGAATATTTTATTCACCAAAGGCTTAGATTGGTACAAAGTTCCTAACTTTTCCCACAAAGCCTTCGTCATAGCTTCCCCTGATACATTCAGCAATACTGAATCTGAGACACACAATCGTATTGTGCTCTTTGCCTTCCAATCCAACTTCTTCCATTCTTCATCGGACACTCCCATTGGTTTAGTACCTACATCTACCGCGATCCACTAATCTTTATCCATCAAAAGATCCTCCGTCTTGAGTTTACACAACTCAAAACTATAACCATTAAATTTCTCGATCTCTATCTTTCCACTGCTCGCCATCTTCTTTCACCACCAGAATCAATCTCGTAGATCTCCCACTGAACAGGGTCTACCACAGACCTGAGCGAAACCCCTTAGCAACAAAGGCGTCCCCTTGAAGCCAAAACTACTCCGATACCAAATGTAGGTTTTAACCCCATACAAAAATTACCTACATACGAATTCTAAAACACAGAAAAATAAAAAATGAGAGAGCATAACACATAAAACACATATACACAGAGATTTTCCCACTGGATCCCAAACCGAGACTACCAACTTGATTTTTCATTATGTTCCTTTCAATGTTATAAAACATATTTATACATGCTGAAGCATCCAATACCATGGACTGAAAACCATCACGTCCAATACCATGGACCGAAAACCATCGCGTCCAAAACCATGTGCGAAAATCATGCACAAAACCATAAGTGGGTCTGCCCAACCTAACATAGGGTTCAAAACCAAAATTATTTGGGGCACTACTATAGACCCCATAAAGTGGGGTTACGGGTACACCTCAAACCCCATGTGACCCTCCCCCTCTATCCCCTAGTTAACTACATGGGCTAGTCGTGGAAAGAATATAACACAACCCAACATCTCCTTGGTAAGAAGTCCCAATTAGACCTCATATCTTTTGTTGTAGGAGTCCCAGTAGTGGGTCATATGATAATGCCTTGAGTGTGACTTCACACAGAGGCAAGTAAGATGTCCCTATTGGTAGCAAGGGTCTAACAACTCCGACAAGACAAGGAAGGTGCATGAATGGTTCTAACACATGGAGAGTGGGGTGAGTGCACCCCTTGGAAACCTATGATAACATGCGGCTTGTAAGAGAACACACGAGCGAAGATGCATCACAAATTAGAAAGAAATTTAGCTAACAATCCAAAGTGATGGTTAAACCAATCAACACATTTCAGTAGGATTCATACAAACTTATGCAGAATAGTCCATACATGCATATGTAAGAAAAAAGATACATATACCATTTAGAGTAAACAAGATAGCTGGAATACAATATGACATATGCATGAAACGTGTTGGCTCTGTTATATTAAGAAGTGTAAGTTTCAATCATACAATACATCCATGTCCAACCACTAGTTCCGATAGAGGAACATTATAGCCACAACCACCTGCTCCTCCAAAAAGATATACTAGATTTGCACAGTGGAGAAGCCAAGGTGTGTTACAACACTGTCCAAGCTCTCTCTAGGATAGTCTTATCAGAAGCTTGGCTGACCAAAAGCCTCTACAATGAGTTATGAAGGACTATTTGTAGCAAAGGGTGGGGTGGGCCTTAACATTCCCCTTTGTGATAGTTCATCTACCCTCATGACTCTTCATCTATTCTATGACTATTACATCCAACCATCGACACTTGAACTTACAATTGACAAGACGTTACATTACAATGCACATGTACCCATGTGAGACAAAATGGCTTGAGCAAGCCATGCAAGTCATCACTAACACTCAGACCTTTGTGGTGAGACCAACTCTTTGACATCCTTGTGATGGTCGATGGTGGTGAACTAATGCCAAGCTTGGTCGTCCGTGATGGTTTCCGTGTGCTCAATGGTGACATCTTACTGAAGTGAACTCTTGCCTCTATTGCATCTGGGTACACTTATAAGGCTCCTCCATCCAACTCGTCTGATAGCATGTGCATGGTCGTTCTAGGTGTGATCAAATTGGCAACATGTTGATTCATAATGTCTATGCTGATCTCCAAGCATGTGATGGTGGCCATGTGCATCAACTTGTCAAAATACATGTTCAGCTCAAGTTGGAATTGCTTCTTGTATTTTCCTTGGTGAGTGTGCCAAATGGGTGGGATCGCATGTGTGAACACAATGGAATGCATGCTGCGGAATTCCCTTGCATCTAATCGATAGAACTTCTCACCTTATCTGCTCTGTGCCAGCTGCTAGGATGGATCTATAACTTGTATAGGTGCAGTTTCATTCGTCTATACATGTTGCACCCCCTTATGTACCCATTCCTGCTGCAACTCATTCTCTTGTCTATGTATCTCTTATTCTTCCCTGAGTTATTGCTTTAGCACATGCAACTCCTTCTCTTTTCTGTTCTCTGCCTTCAGGCGACCTTCATGTCACGCCATCACCTCATAGCCTCAATCTCCAAAGTTGCTTTGGTCATGAGTGGATCTTCTTTGAAATTGCATATTTTCTCTACCTCTATGTTGTCAACAACCTTCCTCTTGCATTCATCACATCCAGGTGTGCTGCCTTCCGTTGTTGCTGATGGTGTTGCTCACTGTGATGTCATTGCCATTGATATTGATATCCTTGTCCATGAACAACTTGATGTCTTTGTGGATAGGAAATTTCATAGACACTTGATCGACTGCATAGTAACACTCATGGCAAGCAATGTGTCAGTCAAAAGCAAAAACAAACTTGAGGACTGACTTGCAACATACCTGTGTGATTGAATGTGAAGGTTGCACAATTCTCGCTAGGAGGTTGGAAGACTTACTACCAAAACTATGCAAGGCACAATCCGGTCTATGAGGAGGCTGACTAGCTACTGGAACTGCGCAATGCATAGCCCAGCCTAGCCTAATGAAGACTAAAACTATGCAATGCACAATTTCAATCAACAATGACACCAACCAGCAAAATGCATTGCGTAGTTTCTAGGGCCAGCAAAACACTGCCTCCAAGAATTGTGCAATGCAAGCCCAGATGTCATTGTTGGGCCAGACTTGTGAAATTTCTGGAGGGAAGGCAGAGCCTTCACTTTTAGAAATGTGCGGTGCTAGCTGGGCAAGGCACGATCCAGGTCAACGCAACCTAGTTCAACTGACATGTGACTGAAAACATGAGAAGTATGAATTCATGGTGAGATGAGTGCAAACTAGAGTGAATGATCATACATGCAAATAGCAATTGCAAGATTCATAAAACAGGAAAACATGGATGTGTGTGAAGCAGGTTGCCACAACAGCAACCGTATGTGCAAAAGAAGTTTCAGGCATGTGATAACAGTGAGATGCAAATGATAACTGAAATGGTGCTTCTACAAGCTAACATACATCAAAATGACAACAAACGCTCACTAAAATCAAGTAGCAAACACTCACACAAAGCGAAACACAAAAAATGACAGAAACGCAGCACGAGACATGAAAGCTATATTACCCTGAAAAAGTTGAGTTGAATGTGTTTTCGGCTCCTAGATACAATGTGGGATGTCAGAGCTACAAGTTTGATGTCAAGAATGAGCTCTACAACATCCAGTAGATGATTTTTGATAAAATCGAGGCTGCAATGCGCATGCCATAAATATAGGAAAAGTGACACTTGGTGGGAGGTTTCTCAAATGATTCTTGCATGTAACCTCCAGCTACAAAAAATAGATCCTTGAATCAAGGGATGCCTTTGCATGCTGCCTTAGGAGAAGCAGTCCATGTATGCAAATTTGTTTTTCTCAGTCCCGTGGGGAACAGGTTAGCTTGAAGGCACATGCATCGGTATGCAAGCATGGGATGAAAATTTGCAAAGTTCCTCAACTAAGAAGAGATGGTTGTCCCAATGTGATTGCACAATTTCTGGGAGGAACAAGTGACTGTCTCCCAGGATTGCGTAATTTCTAGGCTAAGCACCTGTCCTAGGTTAGACCTCATAATTTTCTCAAGGAAGCATGTCTGATTGTATCTCACAATTTCTAAGCCCAAGAGTCTGCCTGGATGGATTTGCACAATTTCTGCTAGTTGCTGAGTTAGCTTCCCAGAAGGATTGCGTAATTTTTGGGTTGAGTAGGTGAATGTTGCCTAGAATTGTGCAATTTCTGGGTTGAGCACTCCTACTAGGACATATATGTGGTTTTTCCAATGAAGGTTGACAGGCAGGATTGTGCAATTCTAGAGACCAACAGACTGCCAGTCAGGATTGGGCAATTTCTGGAGGGAAGGCTGGTTCCCCTCTAGAATTATGCAATTTCTTGAGGGATCTACTCATCCTGCAGCTGGACTAAGTCCAGAGAAGAAGCCTGTGAGTAGGGGGAACAAGCTTTGATGTGCAGGTTAGCAATCTGCTAGAAAATCATTGAAGCTTGTGTACTTGACAAGGTAAGTCATGATGCTATGAAAGGTTGGTAGGGAAGCTCCAAAATGAAGTTAAGGAAAAATTTTGGAGGGTGTTTGTAACTGCTACCACATTTAGCAACACACTGGTAGAACTCCAACTCTCTAAATGGACCTTGTTCATGAAAAGAAATTCTAACACCTTCGGAAGTATTGTTCAGTTCTCAATTTATCTTGGTTGACACACTTGCTTGATTGTAAGATGTAGCATCTACCAAAATCTTAGTCGATTGACACACATTCGAAGCCAAGGCAACACAATTGTTTCAATTGGGATTGAGGAGTATATTGGTGCACAATAATTATATCATCATAGTCTTAGTTTCATCTCTAGTGTTGCTCCGTTACCAACAGGCATGGACAGTACCCTGCAGAGTCATGCAGGAACATAAGCATCTCTACGCTACCAGTGAGCCTGATCAGTACCCAGTTGGAGTTACTTGCACCACCTCTCTACGCAGGAAACCTTTCTCTTCTTTTACCTTATTCATTTTTCATTTTTTCAAAAATTTTCACTTTTCATTTTTTTCATTTTTCATAACTGTGCATAGCACTTATTCATTTTAGAGGCAGAAGACAGATCCTAACTTATTGAGAGCATAATAGGTTTTTCCTTCAAAGAATTAGTTTATTATATACCTCTAATGTGCTTGTTAAGGTTTTCCCCCTCACGTTACTCTACTTAACTGTGCTGACAAGGATTAACCCAAAAACAACTGACTAGAGTAGGTGATACTAGTTAGCATGCAAGCATTGTGTTTTCACCAAGGTTCACTTCGAACAATACATATTTTCCATCGAATTATCATGGACCAAAAGTAACAAGTTTTTGATACAGAGTCAGAATGACAGATAACCAAGTAGTGATAGCTACACAAGGCCTCTTATACTTTACCCAACTTGTTTCAAGTGTCATGCATTGTTTCATTAAAAATTAACCTACGAACATAAAAAAGCAAAAAAAAAACAAAGCAGAAGCAGAAGCAGAAGTAAATGCAAAAGAAAAAGAAGAAAACAAGCAAGAAAACTAACAAACAAGCAAAGCAAGAAAGCAAAGAAGTATGAAAGCAAACAAACTGAAAGAAAACACTACTCCTACTCCTACTCCTAAGATAATGGTGCATGGGCCTAATCATGTGAAGTGATATTTCCAATACAGCCATCGACGCATTGGTTGACCCATGTTGGTGAATGCTTGGTCCATGAGCAACCCGTTTGTGCAAACCAGAAAACAAGAAAGATATAACAATGAAGACAAACACACTTCATGTTTCAAAGTTTCCACAAGACATAAGTGAGTGCAAGTGCATGACATGTGGTTTGTGGACTTTTCACGTTGTTGTGTGAAACTACGTGTAGCTTTGACTATGACATGCAAGCAAATGAAAGAAACAAAGACAACTTGTGTCGTGCATTCATGCTTGCAATGTAGGATTCCTCCAATGCATGAGCGATGGGATCATGCAGTTCGAGTGGAGGAAGCACAATTTTTGTGTGAGATTGATCTTCAATGCATACAGATAAGTGATGAAGAGCCTCAAGTGATTGAACAATTTCCTAATTGGAAGTGAAACCAACCTCAAGACAACGAGGGCCTAACATAACCATAGCTCGGGTTGAAGTGCCTCGACAGTCTGTGGTGTTTCAAATTCGTCATAAGATAGATCATCTTAAACAGGTGGTTTTGAAAAATCAACTACGATAAAATCATCATCATGATCCAATATGGGAGTAAATGGATCACGACAGCCACGATCAAAAAAATCAATGATTTCATTGGCATCCTCATGATCTAATAAATCAAACAGAGGGGTAGATGAGAAGTAAACAAATTCATCCTTTGTGTTTCTAGAAAAGGTAGATGAAAGGTCAAGTGGATTTTCAATGAATAGTTTATCCTCTCTATTGTCAGATGATGGAATAACATCGGTGTATCATAGTGATCAAATATTGGTGCATCCGTAGATGAACACATGTGAAATCGTGGATGGCAAGTTCACCAAACATGTCAAGAAAGAATGGAGGGGGATCAGACAGGAGGGATTCATCCTTCGCTGAGTGTTGATGCTCAAGCTCCTAGTCATACTCTTCATGAATGATGGTGCATGTTGTTTGTGCAACACCAACTCCATGAGTGGCTTGATCCTTGTTCACAACAAGTGTAGAGCTTGGAATGGAAGAACACAAAATAGTATCATCTAGAGGAACAACTGAGTACAAAGACAGAGGTTGTGGTACAAAATGCATATGACAACTCAATGGACTCATAACTAAATCTATGTGAAAATTAAGCGAAGTGATGTTGGGAGGATGTGACAGCTGAACAGATGTGTGAGCATGATCTCCTGCATCACTCTGTAGTGTTGAAGATGTTTGATGAGGGGATGGAGGACAATTAGTTGTGATAGTGACCATGTCCATCTGTGATTGCGTAGCTCCATCACAGAAGAATACTAAGCAAGGCTTTTGTTCAAAATTATTCTTGGGATGGGAAAATTTCTTAAAAAAATACTTGAATCTATCCCATAGATAGAAAATTTTCATCTGGCTCTTCGAAGCTTGAAATTGCAAATCACAGAAGCGCTACCAAAAATTCATAGGGAATTCATGCAGAGCCTTTTGTTGTTGTAATAGTTTTTCTTCAAGATGTTCTGGATCAAAATGATAGAAAGTGTCTTCAATGAGATCACAAAAGTGCTTAAGTGAATGCACTTATTAGTCGATATGCTGCATAGTCACCGATGTGGATATTTGTAAAGTGTGTATGCATGTAGAAAATTGGCCTGTTTTTCAGAACATCCATCTTCCTTGTGAAGCATGGCAGGGAAGTCATGTAAGAACTTAGGCTAGGCCACTTTGCTTCACCATAATATGTGTATGTGGAAAAGAGATTGAAAAACTCCCTCGTGATGGTAATAGATTCGGCATGCGAAGAACATTGTGGAGGGAGAAGAGTGTAAGACTCCATGACAAATATGTAAAGGTTCAAAACAGGATGAGAGTACACATCTTGTCATCTGGCCCTCCTTCTAGCGCCAGTAATGTTGATGGTGTTGGACCCGCCAACATGCCAGGGGATACCAAAGGTAAGAAGTCCCAATTAGACCTTAGATCGTTTGGTGTAGGAGTCCAAGCAGTGGGTCATATGGTAATGCCTTGACCCTAATTTCACATAGAGGCAAGTAAGATGTCCTTGTTGGTAGCAAGGGTGTCACAGTTGTAGCAAGACAAGGAAGGTGCATGAATGGTTCTAACACATAGAGAGTGGGATGAGTGCACCCCTTGGAAACCTATGATTACATGCGGCTTGGAAGGGAACACACAAGTGAAGATACATCACAAACTAGAATGCAAGTTAGCTAACTGTTAGCACTCAGAATGAACTAAGGGTGAGAAGAGGCAATTTCGAGGTAACCATAGACCAAGCTTTTGATCTGGTGTCTAGCCCTACCAGACTAGAGAGGGCTCTCTCTTTGCCAACAAAATGTGGTTGCAATAAGTGAATCTTAGGCTAGCTATGAAGAACGAGGATTTTGGTTGAAAATTGTGGGTCGAAAACAAAAAGAGAAGGGACCATTGGGCTATAGAATCGAGGCTAGTTTCTGCCAGCAAACTTCAAGCAAAGTAAGTGTAATGTTCAGTGATATTAAAGATATAATGAGATAAGAAAAGAGAAAAAGGACCACTACCCTATAGGCATCAATCAGGGGATGGATCTACAGTGGAAACTTTAGAAGAAAGAGAAGCACAGGGTTACTCAACAGAGCATCTAACAGAGTATGGATTCTGAAAAGATAACCACTACATTAAACAACATAATCATTGTGAAAGGAGCATCGTGCATGGATAGATTTCTAACACTTCCTTTAGAGAATGTTGTAATGAAATTAGCAGAAAAAACAAAGAATGGAAATGAATGTACAAGAAAAACATGCTACACATTAAACACCGTGATGGATCTCAAATCTAAAGGGCAGAAACTACTCCATTAAAAATAATATTCAGAAAAACCTTTACACAGTCCAAAGAAACTTTCCTCTAATAAAACATTTGAAATCTCTACACTTTGAAATTCATAAAATATATATAATTAGCTCATCCCTGTACTAAGGGAGTTGAGCTCAATCATCTCCCTAAAGATAGAAATAGTTACATTAAATTTGGACTGAATTTTTGAAAATAGGGGTCAAAGATGAACTCGTATCTCTTGAACCATAACACCTGTTAAAAAACTGAAAGAGGATTTTGTAGATAAGGTCACGTTTGAGAAAAACCTCTCTCAAATTTTGGAATTCGTTTCCAGATGCTTTGTATCTATGCCACAACATAATCTCTAAAATAGGAAATCATTAAATATTTAAATTTGTAAAAATAGGTTGTAAAGATCTAGTCAAATATTCCAATTCACGATACTTGCGAATAAAGGGAAAGAATTTTTATTTATATGGCTCATGGTTGAAAAAACTCTCCTTGGGTTTCTCAAAATTACTTTCCATCTGTTGTAAAATGGTGTCGCATTATAATGACTAAAACAGTAAAACAAATGCAGATATTTGTTTTGTTTTAATGTGGGCTTTAAATATCACTACATATCTCCCACATAGTAACACCTGTGCATAAAATAAAGGAGGTTTTTTTTTTACTTGGTATGTTATTGATAAAAACCTCTTTCACTTTTGTAAAATTCATGTCCATTACATCAGAAACTGATTTTGTAGTAAACTAGTACTTGTGTGCAGCAAATGACCTCAAAACATGCATAACCAAGAATCAATCATTCATTTTGATCATATCTTCTAATCGAGGAACCAGTTTCGTGCGTGCAATATATTGTTGGAAATATATTTCCTAGTTGCTTCTGATGACCATACTTAGGATATGATTTGCAGTGAAACTCATGTGTAAAACATCTCTAAAACACAGACATAGTAAGATCCCATTTTGATCCCTAGTGACAGACTATGAATACTGGAACTAACATTGGCCTTACTAGGTATGGTAGCTCCTTGGAGGTCTCAAGAAAACCATAGACCAAGTGCCTCATCCATTGGGAAATATGGTCAAAAATAGCTGCAAACCTGAACAACTTATACCAACCAAAAGAAACACACATACTGTAACACGTACATTAGGAAATTAAAACAAATGTTGAAAACTAAAATGTTGCTTTGGGAATCTTATTTATGTACAAATATACCCTAATCTGATGAAAAATTGATAGATCAAGTGATGATGTAATGCCAAACCAACCAATCAAGCAGTTGTGGCAACGATGATGCTAGGAAGTGCTTGAACCAGGACACAATTGGAAATGATGACAGCCATACACGAAAAAAGTAGTTTGGTTGTGTAAAAGACAATATGGTTTGTCATTCAAACTGAAAAGATACTCCATATATGCAACAATAGGATCATAGAAACCAGACCATGGTTGCTTCCCTAACTCCTAAACATATGCTTCCAGCTGCAAATATCAATGCAAACATCAAAGGATAGCCTTACCTTTCCTTCCTTCTGCTGGAAAAGGTCCCCAAAGAATGGAACTTGACAGTCTAGACCTTGGGACTATATTTGGATCTCCAATTCAGTTAGATCTTCTTCAATTCTGATGGCAAACTCTTACAAAAAATTGAGCTTAACTTCGTGGCTACATTGACAAGACTTCAAATAAGAAGAAAGAGATGAATCAAATTTCTCATCTACCTCATCACCCATGCACATATCTTCCCATTCTCTAAAGCCTTGAATAGAGGCCACCTATATTTTTAATTCTTCCTCATTCTCCATCCATGTTTCAAGAAATATATGCCAAAAATGTGCAAATGACTTAATAGATCTGATAGGAAAACTTTTGATCCATTTTCTACATTTCCCTTGAAACGAATCATAGAACAACCTGATAAAAATATCCTCTATTTTTACTCTAAGAGATTCTATAAATGTTTTGAAATTTTCTACATGTTCAAGAGTCAAAGTTAGATCTTCCCCATTGAATTTAGGGCCATTGCTCAAAAAATATGCATCTTTCAGTAATTGATTAGGAATACTAGGAAGATTAGAAAAATCAATACATGAATACCTTGAACAAATAGAATCAACATCTAAGTCCTTCATTTAGCCAATGGAGCCACCATCAATACTTTGAAACTTGGGATTTCGAACAATGGAGTCGTCAAGTAGATGATTTTAGCCTTCATATGTGTATGACTGGTGTCCACCATCAGTGATCAAATTTTCAACTTGAACGATCTTTCTCGAAGAAGATCTGTCACCTCATCCCTAGCAACTGTGCTAATATGTTAGCACTCAAAATGAACCTCAAGGCTGAGAAGAGGCAATTCCGAGGTAACCATAGACCAATATTTTGATCTGGCATCTATCCCTGCCAGACCAGAGAGGGCTCTCTCTTTTCCAACAAAATGTGGCTGTAATAAGTGAATCTTAGGCTAGCTATGAAGAACAAGGATTTGGTTGAAAATTGTGGGTCAAAAACAACAACAGAAGGGACCATTGGGCTATGGAATTGAGGCTAGTTTCTGCCGGCAAACTTGGGGCAAAGTAAACGCAATGTTCATCCAAATTAAAGACATAATGAGAGAATAAAAGAGGAAAAATACCGCTACCCTACAGGCATCAATCAGGGGATGGATCTATAGTGGCAACTTTAGAAGAAAGAGAAGCACAGGGTTACTCAACAGAGTATCTAACAGAGGATGGATTTTGAAAAGATAACCACTACATTAAACAACATAATCATTGTGAAAGGAGCATCATGTGTGGATGTATTTCTAACACTTATCTAATGCTATAATGAAATTAGCAGAAAAAAAAACATGGAAATGAATTTACAAGAAAAACATGTTTCACATTAAACACCGTGATGGATCTCAAATCTAAAGGGCAGAAACTACTCCATTAAAAATAATATTCAGAAAAATCTTTACAAAGTCCAAAGAAGCTTTCCTCTATTGAAACATTTGAACCCTTTACACTCTGAAATTCATAAAATATATACCATTAGCTCATCCTTGTACTAAGGAAGTTGAACTTTACCATCTCTCTAAAGATAGAAACAATTACATTAAATTTGGACCAAATTTCTGAAAATAGGGGTGAAATATGAACGAGTATCTCTTGAACCATAAGACTTGGTAAAAAATGGAAAAATGTTTTTTTAGATAAGGTCATTTTTTAGAAAATCCTCTCTCAAGTTTTGAAAATTCGTTTCCCATTTCTCGGAATCTATGCCACAAAATAATATCTAAAACGGGAAATCATTAAATATTTAAATCTGTAAAAATAGGTTGTAAAAATCTAGTAAAAGATTCCAATTCACGACAGCTATGAATACACTGAAAGAAGTTTTTGTTATATGAATCATGGTTGATAAAAACCTATTTGAGTTTCTCAAAATTATTTTCCATCTGTTGTAAAATGGTGCTACACTACAATGGCTAAAACAGTAAAACAAATGCAAAATTTTGTTTTGTTTTAATGTAGGCTTCAAATATCACTGCATATCTCCCACATAGTAACACCTATGCATAAATTGAAGGAGGTTTTTGTTATTTGATATGTGATTGACAAAACCTCTTTCAATTTTGTAAATTTCATGTCCATTACTTCATAAATTGATTTTGTAGTAAACTTGTCCCTGTGTGTAGCAAATGACCTCAAAACATGCATAACCAAGAATCAACCATTCATTTCGATCATATCTTCTGATCCAGGAACCAGTTTTAGGCGTGCAATATACCGTTGGAAATTTATTTCCGAGCTATTTCTGATGAACATACTTAGGATATGATTTTCACTGAAACTCATGTGCAAAACATCTCTGAAAACCAGACATAGTAAGAGCCCATTTTGATCCCTGGTGATAGGTTGCGAACACTGGAACTAACACTAACAATCCAAAGTGATGGTTAAACCAATCAACACATTTCAGTAATATTCATACATACTTATACAGAATATTCCATGCATGTGCGCATAAGAAAACAGATACATATACCATTTAGAGTAAACAAGATAGATGGAATACAATATGACATATGCATGAAATGTGATGGCTCTGTTATATTAAGAAGTGTAAGTTCCAATCATACAATACATCCATGTCCAACCACTAGTTTTCACAACAGAATGTTACATCCACAACCACCTGCTCCTCCAAAGAGATATACTAGCTCTGCGCAGTGGAGAAGCCAAGGCGTTACAATATTGTCCAAGCTCTCTCTATGATAATCTTATTGAATGCTTGGTTGACCAAAAGCCTCTACAATGAGTTATGAGGGACTATTTATAGCAAAGGGTGGTGGCCCTCAACATTCCCCTTTGTGACAGTTCATCTAACCTCATGACGCCTCATCTACTTTATGACTGTTACATCCAACTATCGACACTTGAACTTACACTTGACAAGACGTTATATTATAATGCACATGTACCCATGTGATACAAAATGGCTTGAGCAAGCTATGTAAGACATCACTAACACTCGGACCGTTGTGATGAGACCAAATCTTTGACATCCTTGTGATGGTCAATGGTGGTGAACTAATGCCAAGCTTGGTCATCCATGATGATATATGTGCACTCAATGGTGACATCTTTCTGAAGCGAACTCTTGCCTCTGCTGCATCCGGCTACACTGATATGGTTTCTTCATCCAACTCGTCTGATAGCATGCACATGGTCATCCTGGGTGCGACTTGACTGACAACATGTTAATGCATAATGTCTACGCTAATCTCAAAACATGTGTTGGTGATCGTGCACATCAACTTGTTAAAATACATGTTCAGCTCCAATTGGACTTATTTTTTTATCTTCACCTCAATGAGTGTGCCAAATGGGTGGGATCGCATGCATTCACACAATGGCATGCATGCTACTAAATTCCCTTGCATATTATCAACATCATTTCTCACCTACTCTGCTCTATGCCAGTTGTAGGGATGGATCTATAACTTGTATGGGCACAGTTTCAACTGTCTTTGCATGTTCTGCCCTCTACTATACCTGTTCCTACTACAACTCATCCTCTCGTCTATGCAACTCTCGTTCTTCCTTGAGTTGTTGCTTCAACACATGCAAATCATTCTCTATTTCGTTCACTACCTTCACACAACCTTCATTTTGCGTCATCACCTCATAGCCACAATCTCCAAGGCTGCTCTAGTCATGAGTGGATCTGCTTTGAACTTGCAACTTTTTTCTACCTCTATGATGTCAACAACCTTCCTCTTGCATTCCTCGTGTGCAAGTGTAATTCCTTATGTTGTTTCTTGTTCTGATGCCATTGCCATTGATCTTGATATCCTTATTCATGAACAACTTGATGTCTTTGTGGATAAGCAAGTTCATAGACACTTGATCGACTGCATAGCAACACTCATGGAAAGCAATGTGTCAGTCGAAAACCAAAACAAACTTGAGGACTAATTTGCAACATACCTGTGTGATTGAACGTGAAAGTTGCTCCATTTCCACTGGGAGGTTAGGAGACTGACTGCCAAAACGGCACAAGGCACAGTCTGGGTTGTCAGGAGGTTGACTGATTGCTGGAACTATGTAATGCATAGTCCAGCCTGACCTACTGAGGACTAAAACTTCAGTAGTGACATGCAGCCAGCAAACTGCATTGCGCAGTTTCTGAAGCTAGTAGGACACTACCTCCAAGAATTGTTCAATGCAATCTTGTATGTCAATGTTGGACCAGATTTGCACAATTTCTGGAGGGAATCTAGAGCTTTTGCTTCTGGAAATGTGCAATTTTAGGTGGGAAAGGCACGGTCTAGGCCAAGGCAGCCCAGTCTGGCCGACAAGCGACTAAAAACATGAGAATTCAGAATGCATGGTGAGATGAGTGCAAAAAAGAGTGAATGATCATACATGCAAACATCAAGTGTAAGATTAAAAAAACAGGAAAGCATGCATTTGTGTGAAGCAAGTCGCTGCAACGAAGACCGTACGTGCAAAAGCAGTGTCATGCATGCGACAACAGTGAGATGTGAACAATAACTGAAATGGTGATTCTACAAGCTAACATACATCAAAACGATCGCAAGCGCTCACCCAAATCAATCATACATCACTTACACAAAGCAAAACATAAAAAGCGACAGAAATGCAGCACGAGACATGAAAATCGGCCTTACCCTCAAACAATTGATTTGAATGTGCTGATGACTCCTAGATGCAATGTGGGATGTCAAAGCTGCAAGGTCAATATGAGGAATTAGCTTTTTAGCATCCAGTTGATGAGTTTTGATGCAATCGAGGCTATGAAGTGCATGCCACAAATCTAGGAAAAGTGACACTTGGTGGGAGGTTTTTGAAATGATCCTTTTATGTAACCTCTAGCTACTAAAAATGAGTCCCTAAAGCAAGGGATTCCTTTTCATGCTACCTTGGGAGAAGAACTCCATGCATGCAAATTATTTTTGCTCAGTCCCGGAGGGAACCGGTCAGCCTGAAGGCACATGCATCAGTGTGCGAGCTTGGGATGAAAATCTATGTAGTTCCTAAGTTGAGTAGAGATGGTTGTCATAGAGTGATTGTGTAATTTTTGTGAGGAATAGTCATCTCCCAGGATTGCACAATTTATGGGCTAAGCAACTATCCTGGGTCATTTCTCACAATTTTCTCAAGGAAGCATGCTTGACTGTATCTTGCAATTTTTCAACCCAGGAGGTTGCCTGGATGGATTTGAGTAATTTCTGCTAGCTACTGGGATGGCGACCCAGAAGGATTATGTAATTTCTAAGCTATGCAACTAACTGTTGCATAGAATTGTGCAATTTATGGGCTGAGCAATCCTGTTGGGATAGATTTTGCAGTTTTTACAGTGAAGGTTGACAGGCAAGATTGCGCAATTCTAGAGCCCAGCATACTACCAATCAGGATTGCATAATTTCTAGAGGGAAGGCTGGTTCCCCTCCAAAATTACACAATTTCTTGAGGGAGTTTCTCAGCCTGCAGTTGGACCAAGTACAGAGAAATAACCTGCGATGGGGGGGAAACAAGCTCTAATGCACAGGTTGGAAATCTGCTAGAAAATAACTGAAGTTTGTGTACTTGACAAGGCAAGACATGTTGTTGTGAAATGTTGGTAGGGAGTCTCCAAAACGAAGCTAAGGAATATTTTTGTAGGGTGGTTGTAGCTGCTACAACACTTGGCGACACACTGGTAGAACTCCAACTCTTTGAATGGACCTTGTTCGTGAAAAGAATTTCTAACACCCCTAGAAGTATTGTTCAGTTCTTAGTTCATCTTGGTTTCCACTCTTGCTTGATTGTAAGATGTAGCATCTACCAAGCTCTTGGTCGATTGAGACACATTCCAATCCAAGGAAAAATAGTTGTTTTAACAAGGGTTGAGGGGTATATTGGTGCACAAGCAGTATAGTCATCAGAGTCTTAGTTTCATCTCTAGGGTTGCTCCACTGCTAGCAGGCCTGGAGAGTACCTCGATAGAGTCACGCGGGAACACAAGCATCGCTCCACTACCAGCAAGTCTGGTCACTGTCCCAACGGAGTTACTTGCATCCTCTATGTGCAAGAAGCCTTTCTCTTCTTTTTCCTTATTCATTTTTAATTTTTCAATTTTTTCACTTTTCATTTTTTCATTTTTCATAACTGTGCATAGCACTTACTCATTTTAGAGGCAGAAGAGGAATCCTGACTTATTAAGAGAAGAAGAGGTTGTTCCTTCAGAGAAGTAGTTTATTATATACCTCTGACGTTTTTGTTAAGGTTTCCCCCTCACCTTACTTTAATTTACTGAGCTGACAAGGAATACCCAAAAACAACCGACTACAGTAGGTGATACTAGTTATCATGCAAGCGATGTGTTTTCACCAAGGTTCACTTCGAACAGTACGTATTTTCCATTGACGTATCATGGACCAAAATTAACAAGTTCTTCATACAGAGCCAGGATGACAGATAACCAAGTAGTGATAGCAACATAAGGCCTCTTGTACTTTACCCGGCTTGCTTCAAGTGTCATGCATGGTTTCATGAAAAATTAACCTACGAATAAAAGCAGGCAAAAAAACAACAAAGCAAAGCAGAAGCAGAATTAAATGCAAAAGCAAAAGGGGTAAGTAAACAAGAAAACAAATGAACAAACACGAAAAGCAAGAAATCAAACAAGCATGCAAGAAAACAAATTGAAAGCAAACATTACTCCTACTCCTAAGCTAATGGTGCATGGGCCTGATCACATGAAGTGATATTCCCAATGTAGCCATTGGCGCATTGGTTGACCCATGTTGGTGAAGGCTTGGTCCGCAAGAAACCTAGTTATGCGAACCATAAAACAAGAAAGATATAAAAATGAAGACAAACACACTTCATGTTTCAAAGTGTCCATAGGACATAAGCGAGTGCAAATGCATGACATGTGGTCCATGTACTTGTCACGGTGTTGTGTGACACTGCATGCAGCTTTGAAGAATAAGCATACTCTTGACTATGACATGCAACCAAATGAAAGAAGAAAAGGCAATTTGCATCATGAACGTGTGCTTGCAATGTAGGATTCCTCCAATGCATGAGTGATGGGATTGTGCAGTTCAAGTGGAGGAAGCATGATCTTTGCGTGAGATTGATCCTCAATGCATACAAATGAGTGATGAGGAGCCTCAGGTGATTGAAAAATTTCCTGAACGGAAGTGAAACCAACCTCAAGACAATGAGGGCCTAACATAACCATCAACTCAATCTGAAGTACCTTGACAGTCTGGGGTGTTTTGACTTCTTCATCAGATAGATCATCATAAACAGGTGGCTTTGAAAATAAATTGTGATAGAATCATCATTGTGATCGAATACAGGAGAAAATGGATCACGACATCCACAATCAGAAAAATCAATGATTTCATCGGCATCCTCATGATCTGATAAATCAAACCAAAGGGGTAGATGAGAAGCGAACAAATTCATTCTCTGTGTTTCCGAAAAATGCAGATACAAGGTCAAGTGGATTTTCAATGAATAGTTTATCCCCTCCATTATTGGATGATGGACTTACATCTAGTGTATCCTATGAGTGATCAAGAATGGGTGCATCCGTAGATGAAGATGCACATGAGAAATCATGGATGGCAGCTTCACCAAAAATGTCAGGAAAGAATGGAGGGAGCTCAGACAAGAGGGAGTCATCCTTCACCGGGTGTTGATTCTCAAGCTCCCATTCATACTCTTCATGAATCATAGCGCATGTTGGTTTAGCAATACCAACTCCGTCAGTGGCTTGATCCTTGTTCACAACAAGTGTAGAGTCCCAAATGGAAGAACACAAGATAATATCATCCAAAGGAACAACCGAGTACGAAGACGAAGGTTATGGTACAAAATGCATATGACAACTCGATGGGCTCACAACCAAATCTACATGAAAATTAAGTGAAGTGATGTTGGAGGATGTGATAGTTGAACAAATGTGTGAGCATGATCTCCCAGAGCACTCTGCAGTGGTGGAGCTATTTGATGAGGGGATGGTGGACAATCACTTGTGACAGGGGTCGTGTCCGTCTGTGATTGCACAACTCCATCACTGAAGAATACTAAGCAAGTCTTGAGTTCTAACTTCTTCTTAGGATGGGAATATTTCTCAAGAAAATACTCAAATCTATCCCAAAGATAGAAAAATTTCACTTGGCTCTTCAGAGCTTGAAACTGCAAATCACGAAAGCACTACCAAAAATCCATAGGCGATTCATGCGAAGCCTTCCATTCTTGTAACAGTTTTTGGTCAAGATGTTCTAGATCAAAATGATCAAAAGTGTCTTCAATGGGATCACAGAAGTTCTCAAGTGAGTGCACGCTATCAGTCGGTAGGCTATGTTAGGGCCTAAATCTACCTCAGGCTAAGAAAGGCAGGTCTAGGGTAACATCAAACCACGCTTAACCTAGTAGCTAGCCCTACCAGGTCGGGAGAGGGTTCTTTCCTTATCAATCTCAATGAAAAATTATTAAGGAAGGCTTGAGATGACTGATATAACAACTAGTTTTAGGCTAGGTATGTTTTCTTGGAATAATTTGATTGATTTAAATGATTGGTTGCTGGATCAGATGGGGAAGGCAGCTTTGGGTCCAGGGAATAAACATAGATTTGCAGAGGTTTCTGTGGGGCGAGGTAGGAAAGTGTCTTAACACTTTGAAATGAGTGTAATGGTGAATCTAAAGACTGGTGAGGAGTTGGAGAGGGCATGTAAAAGTTACGAGTCCTCTTCAAACAGTAAAAAACATGTAAAACTGAATAAACCCCAAGGCAGAGCACTGAAACATCAATGAATTCTACCTTTTACACTTGATTCATTTAGCTATGAAGAATAAAATAAATGATGGCACACATAAACATAATATCACTAAATAACTGAGAAGAAAACAATGCTAAATCACATTACCACAAGAATCCCAAAAAATGTTGCAAAACCCTGGTTTATTTCCTTGCTAAACTGCAGAATTGATGTACAAAAGTGCTCAATGCATCCACAAGAGTCCAACCTTTACATATGACTGAAAAAACACATGATATAGACCTCCAAATCACCTATGCTATCCATCAAGGGTCGAATCCATAAGAAGAGGGGTGGTTTCAACCATATCTAAACTACGAACACAAATATAGGCAGTGGAATAGCTTGCCTTTAAAACCTAGAAAACTGATTCATTCAACTCTAAACTGCCTATAACTGATGTATCTACCTTATCAAGTCATTTTTATCATTTTTACATCATAGTACATCAATTTACATCATTTCACATCATGAATTTAACTGTAAGAGAGAAAAAGTCAAACTAGAAGAAAATTAGGCGAAAAACAGAGTTTTTGAGCAAAATTGGCACGTTTTCATCCTGCGCATAGCACCATTTTTCTGTGCGTAGCACTTTTTCCAAGCTTCTTTTGGAGGGCTTCCCGAGGTCCAAATCAGGTGCAGGATAGCTTGTTGGAAAGCCCTATGAGTTTATGTTCTGTAACAACTTGGAATTTTTTGATTTGGAGTCCATTGGCCACTCCAAAATTGCAATTTCCCAAGACTGCTTCCTCTGTGGCCAAAACGTGGCAGAGAGGGCATTTTTTGGTTGTTTTTGGCCCTTTTGGAGGTCCAAAACTTGTCAAAATTTCCTAGTAATTTCTGAGCATGCATAAATTTTCATAAGGAATCCAAAAATGCCAATTTTTCTTCAAATGGAGGTCTCTATCAAAAGCGAGCACCAGTGGCGCTATGCACCTGCCGGAAAAACCTGCGTTTTTCCCTGAAAAATTCAAAAATGTCAAAAAGTTCACCAAATTTCTTGAAATTTGGCATGAGTGATCTATTTCAGGTGCTATGTTGTGCCAATGAAGCTTCAGCTAAGATTTTGAGCTTATCTTTCTCTTTCTTGCTCCTCAAAGTCTTTCTTAACTTGGCTTTTAGGCTTCTTATCCTTGTTTCACAAATTTTGTTCCGAGCCAAATAGTGATAAGCCATGTGGCGCAACATATTTTTCTCCTTGTTTGCCTTGTCCAACAACTTCTCAAGGTGGATATTGAATCTTTCCAACCATGATTCTCGATCGGCCTCTATTTCTTGCTCTAGTGAACTTAGCTTGATTTTCCTCTTCTTTGCCAATTGCTAGTTTTCCATTATGTTTTGCAGCTCCATGATTGTTTGTTTGTCCTCTAGTTGCTTGTTCCATTGCTCAAGGCTATTAACAATCCATTTAGTCCTCTTAATGTTAAGTTATAGGCTTTGGACCTCAGCTTCCTACTCCTTGATGATCTCATCCTTGAGTGAGCCCAAATCAGTGTCTGCTTCCTCAATCAAAATGAAATCCTTGTCTTGGCCTTCAGAAGGCCCTTCATCATGCAATGGTTTCTTTCCTCTATCCTGTACCTGTTGCGCTGAAGAAGAAGGAAAAGGCCCTTTCACCCTAAGTGAAGATAAAATTTTCCTATTTTCTGGTGAAGAGAACGAGACCTCTTCCAAACCTAGTGGAGATAATACTCGTTTGGAAGCTACAAATAATCTCCTTGTGCCTTTCTCATAAGTGATAAATACTAGCACAACTGTAGTTTGAGTCTCATGAACCTCTGGCTGATTTGAAGGCCCTCCTTCCTCTTGAAACATGGATGGTGTCACCTGAGGGCTTTTAAAAACCTCATGTGAAATGAAAGTATCCCATGAAATACTCAACAAGCTCAACTGATGCAAAACAACAATCTTGATCAATGAAAAATGATAAAGGCTACTGAACTGTTGAGGAAGAGGTTTCCTTTTCACCAATGTAGCCATCTTCTCAATATTTCTACATATAAAATAGGGGAGGTTCATCATCCTCACTCTAGTGAAATGCATCAATAATCTAACATGGTAAGTGTACAAGAGAGAAAACCTCCCTTCACAGGTAAAATATTTGATAATGAGCTTCATGAGCGGAGCATAAGTGTCCTATAGGTATCTAAAAGGAAATACCCTACTGATTTTCTTTTGATAACTAGCCTTGACATAAGACTCATAATGCTCTTTGCCCACAAGTTGTCCTTTGTTCCACTGTTCACCCACATTTGGAATACCTGTTGCTGCAGTTATGGTTTCAAGTGTCAAAGTGAAGGAAACATCTGCTAAGTTCACTTGGCCATTGTGAAGATGAAGGACAAATAGCCTGGCAAGTTCATGGTGGTATTTCACCCTCTCCACCATCTCACAAAAATGGTAGCAAGAATAATGTTTAAAACATGTTACTGCAAGAGGGAAAGCTAGTAACTTTGTGAGTGTGGTGGGCTCCTCCTGGATGTGTTTTCCTCCCTTATGTGGTTTTCTTGGTGCATGAATCTCTTGGGAGGAATCACTCACAATTTCCTCATCCCTTTCATAAGCTTAACATGTTTCCATATTTGCAAATGTAGAATGTAGAATGATGAGTATGAAGAGATTTTCTTAATTATAGGTGACTGTTGCTTTCTTTTTTGGGATTGGATGGGTTGACTAATAATAAAAATGAAAAGAAGGGTTTTGATGATGGCTGTAGGGTTTTTAGGGAATGATAGGGTTTAGGATAGGAAAAGGGGAATTAGGTTTTTTAGGGAATAATGGGAATTAGGTATAGGGCTTAGGGTTTGATGATAGGGGGTAAGGTGAGTGTCAATGAGAGAGGGAAAGGGGAAGGGAATTAGGGAAATTTAGTGCAGGGGGATGGGATGTGGAAAAATCATACAAGGGAGTAAAAACAACAAGAATGACAAAAACTACAAAACCCTAGACAGTTTTGTCAAGGCAAATTTGAAGCAACTAGGGTTTGATTTTTTACCATTCAAATCAATATGATGGATGACAAATTCTCTTACTATGGCAAATGGGATGGTGTAATTACTTGAAGAGATGATATTTGCAAATTTAGAGGCTTAGAAATTGATGGCATGAATTTTTTAGCTCGGTTGACAGGTGCGCTATGCTAACACCCAAGTGCGTAGCGCCCGGTAGGTGCATAGTGCATGTTGAAAACCCTTTCGAAAACTTGTGCCCGGTGCGTAGTTCCTGGCAGGTGCATCACGCCAGTGCCCAAGTGCATCACACGAGAAAAATCTTGAAATTTGATGCAACTTTCCTTCTCTATCCTCAAATCTTTTCTTCTTGTTCTCTCTCACTTTAGCACAAAATAATGTCTTCTAACACAAAGGATCCCTTTATATACATTTGGAATCTAATTTTTCATTTAAAAAAAACTCCCTTTCTAAAGTTCCCTTTCACTTTGCTTTTGAAAACCCTGTTTTTGTAGTTTGGCTCTTTTTTGTCATTTGATGGACTGATGCTTGGATGTAACTTTTTGTTTCTTTTACAAGAGCTGGGGTACTCGAGTTTGGCAAGGTGACTAAGCGCTTCAAATGATGCTTTATTACATATGCAAACAATAAAATTACATAAAAAATTTACATGAAATTATGGAGAAAATCATCCGTAAAATTTGTGATTTTATGAACTTATAAGACATCCTCATGTGCCTGCTGACCTCTTATTGAGCTTTTGAAAACCATGGTAGAAAACCCTAGACCTAATGAGACTTCAAAACCCTAAAATGACTTTTGCAAGTGTAATAATAAAAAAATGACTGTAAATGGCCTGAATTTGTGAAAATAGGCCAGCAGGTAAAAACCATGAGGGAAATTTGATAATGAACCACTACCATCAATTGATCTATGACCAAATGGAATGTAACTGATCAAATGAGACACCTAATATGCATGCAAAAAGAGAAATTTTGATCAATGATGGAGGGATGAAGATTCCAACACTAACAGGCTACACAGCCACCAATGTGGAGATTTGTGAAGTGTGTATGCAAGCAGAAAACTAGCCTATTCATCATAACATCCATCTTCCTCATAAAGCATGTAAAGGAATTCATGTAAGAACCCAAGTCAGGCCACTTCGCCTTCACCATCATATGTGTATGTGGACAAGAGATCGAAAAACGCCCTCGTGATCGTAACAAATTCAACATGCAAAAAATATTGTGGAGGGAGAAGACTGCAAGATTCCATGATAGATATGCAAAGGTTCAAAATAGGATGAGAGGACACAGCTTGCCATCTAGCCCTCCTTCTAGAACTAGAAATTTTGACGGTGTTGGACCCGCCAACATGTGAGGTAATCTCCCTGGTAAGAAGTCCCAATTAGACCTCAGACAGTTTGGTGTAGGAGTCCCAGTAGTGGGCCATATAGTAATTCCTTGACTGCAATTTCGCACAGAGGCAAGTAAGATGTCCTTGTTGGTAGCAAGGGAGTGACAGATGCAGTAAGGCAAGGAAGGTGCATGATCTATTCTAACACACGGAGGGTAGGTTGAGTGTGCCCCTTGGAAACCTATGATAGCACGTGGCTTGGGAGGGAACACACAAGCGAAAATCAATCACAAATTGGAAAGAAAATTAGCTAACAATCCAAAGCGATGGTTAAACCAATCAACACATTTCAGTAAGATTCATACATACTTATACAAAATATTCCATACATGCATGCGTAAGCAAACAGATATAATATACACTTCAGAGTAAACAAGAGAGCTAGAATACAATATGACATATGCACGAAACATGTTGGATTTTTTATATTAAGAAGTGTAAGTTCTAGTCATATAATACATCCATGTCCAACCACTAGTTCTGACAGTGGAACATTACAGCCACAACCACCTTCTCCTCCAAACAGATATACAAGCTCTATGCAATGGAGAAGCCAAGATGCATTACAATATTGTCCAAGCTCTCTCTAATATAGTCTTATCAAAAGCTTGGCTGACCAAAAGCCTCTATAATGAATTATGAGGGACTATTTATAGCAAAGGGTAGGGTGGCGCTTGACATTCCCCTTTGTGACAGTTCATCTACCCTCACGACTCTTCATCTACTCTATGACTGTTACATCCATCTATCAACACTTGAACTTACACATGATAAGACATTACATGACAATGCACATGTACCCATGTGAGACAAAACGGCTTGAGCAAGCCATGAAAGAAATCACTAACACTCGGACCGTTGTGGTGAGACCAACTCTTTGACATCCTTGTGATGGTAGATGGTGGTGAACTGATGCCAAGCTTGGTCATCCATGATGGTGTACGTGCACTCAATAGTGACATCTTGTTGAAGTGAACTCTTGCCTTTGTTGCATCCAGGTACACTGATATGGCTCCTCCATCCAACTCTCTAATAGCATGTGCATGGTCATCTTAGGTGTGACTGGACTGGCAACATGTTGATGCATAATGTTTGCGCTGATCTCCAAGCATGCATTGGTGGTCATGCGCATCAACTTGTTAAAATACATGTTCAACTCTAGTTGTACTTGCTTCTTGTCTTTGCCTTGGTGATTGTGCCAAATGGGTGGGATCACATGCATATGCACAATGGCATGCATGCTGCTAAATTCCCTTGCATGTGATCAACATCACTTCTCACCTTGTTTGCTCCGTGCCAACTACTGGGATGGATCTATGACTTGTACATGCTGTGCCCCCTGTCGTACTTGTTCCTTTTGTAACTCGTTCTCTTGTCTATGCAACTCTTGCTCTTCCTTGAGTTGCTGCTTTAGCACATGCAATTCCTTGTATGTTCCATTCTCTACCTTCACGTGACCTTCATGTCACGTCGTCACCTCATAACCTCAATCTCCAAAGCTTCTATAGTCATGAGTGGATCTGCTTTAAACTTGCAACTTTGCTTTGCCTCTATGCTATTAACAGCCTTCCTCTTAAATTTGTCACACATAGGTGTGTTGCCTTCTGCTGCTACTGATGGTGCTTCTCACTGTCATATCGTTGCCATTGATCTTGATATCCTTTTCCATGAACAAATTGATGTCTTCATGAATACACAAGTTCATAGACACTGATCGACTGCATAGCAACACTCATGGCAAGCAATGTGTCAGTAGAAAACCAAAACAAACTTGAGGAATGACTTGCAACATACCTATGTGATTGAATGTGAAAGTTGCGCAATTTCCGCTAGGAGATCAGGAGACTGACTGCCAAAACTACACAAGGCACAGTCTAATCTGACTGACTGTTGGAACTGTACAATGTAGAGTCCAGCTTGGCCTGCTGAGGACTAACATTACACAATGCACAATTTCAGTCAATAGTGACATGCAACCAACAAACTGCATTGCATAGTTTCTGGGGCCAGTATGACACCGCCTCCAAGAATTTCATAATGCATGCCTAGAGGTCATTGCTGAGCCAACCTTGCACAATTTCTAGAGGGAAGGTTGAGCCTTCAATTCTAGAAATGTGTAGTGCTAGCTGGGCAAGGCACAGTCCAAACCAAGGCTACCTAGTCTCACCGACGGGTGACTGAAAACATGAGAAGTCTGAATTCATGGTGAGATGAGTGCAAACAAGAGTGAATGATCATACATGCAAATAGAAAGTGGAGGATTCAGAAAACAGGAAAGCATGCATGTGTGTGAAGCAGGTCGCACAATGGTAATCGTACCTAAAAAAGCAGTTTCATGCATGTAACAGCAGTCAGATGTGAATGATAACTAAAATGGTGCTTATACAATCTAACATACATCAAAATGACATCAAGTGCTCACTGAAATCAAGCAGACAACACTCACACAAAGAAAAACACAAAAAGTGACAGAAACACAACGCGAGACATGAAAAGAGGGCTTACCCTAAAACAATTGAGTTGAATGTGTCGACAACTCCTAGATGCAATGTGGGATGTCAAAGTTGCAAGGTCAATGTGAGGAATGATCTTTGTAGTGTCTGGTTGATGAGTTTTGATAAAATCGAGGGTGCGACGCACATGCCACAAATCTAGGGAAAGCGGTAATTGGTGGGAGGTTTCTGAAATGACCCTTGCAGATAACCTCCAGCTACAAAAAATAGATCCATGAATCAAGGGATTCCTTTGCATGCTGCCTTGGGAGAAGAATTCCATGCATGCAAATCAATTTTTCTTGGTCCCGGAGGGAACCGGTCATCTTGAAGGCACATGTATCGATCTGCGAGCCTGGGATGAAAATTTGTGTAGTTCCTGGGCTGAGCAGAGATGGTTGTCCCAGAGTGATTTCATAATTTATGGGAGGAACACGTGACTATCTCCCAGGATTGCACAATTTCTGGGATGAGTAGTTGTCCTAGGTTAGACCTCTCAATTTTCTCAAGGAATTCTATCTGACTGTATCTCGGAATTTCTGAGCCTAGGAGGATGCCTAGATGGATTTGTGTAATTTATGCTAGCTGATGGGCTAGCTACCTAGAAGGATTGTGCAATTTCTAGGCTGAGTAGCTGACTTCTGCCCAGAATTACATACTTTCTAGGCTAAGATTGCTCAATTTCTGGAGGGAAGTTTGGTTCCCCTCCAGAATTGTGCAATTTCTTGAGGGATCTGCTCAACCTACATCTTGACCAAGTTTGGAGAAACAACCTGTGAGGGGGGGCAACAAGTTCTGATGCACAGGTTGGAAATCTTCTAGAAAATCAATGAATCTTGTGTACTTGAGAAGGAAAGACATGTTTCTATGAAAGGTTGGTAGTGAGGCTCCAAAATCAAGCTAAGGAAAAATTTTGGAGGGTGGTTGTAGCCACTACAACAAGCTAATAAGTTATTTTTCATGTAATCCTAATTCATCTATAAGTAAAAGATCTTGGATCAAGTTTGGTATCAGAGTAGGTCTTTGTTGATGTGAATTGCATGAGTATATGCCAACCCATAACAAGTTGTGAAAATGAGAAGGAACACTTAATTTGTTTGGTCTCAAAGTAGTATTTGCATAACAAAGAAGAAGCATGGCCAATGAAGAAGCTTAGTGGGAAGAGGAACACAATTTCTACAAGGTATTCTACAATATGGCAAAGAAAATAGATAAGTTTCTTTCAGAGTATGAGAAGACACTTAGGAATGAGAAGCAATATGTCAATGACAATAGATCAAAAAATCATGAAGGTGGTGGAGAAGAGCCGCATCCCTCTCCTTCTTCAAGTGATAGTTCTCATCACTCTAATTGCAATTCCAAACATACATATAAGAAACCATTCTTCAAACTAGATGTAAAGTTTCACCTACCCATGTACAATGGAGAGTGTAGTGCAGAAAAACTTACTAATTGAATAAGACAAATAGACGTCTACTGTCGGATTCAATAGATCGAAGAAGATGAGTCAACAGTCTAGTTAGCATCTCTTTGGATGAGTGGAAATGCTCTCATTTGATGGGAGAGAAAGTTGCATAAGGGAAACAAAACGTCAGGTTACCTTCTTTCCTCTTGGTCCAATTTTATTTCTGCATTGAAAGACCAATTTTACGTTTTGGGTTATAAACAAAAGGCACTAATGGAATGGAAATATCTAAGGCAAGGTAAAGGCCCAAATGTGCAAAGCTTCACTGAAGAATTTCAGAAACAAGAATTGAATTTGGGCATCTCATTAGATTCACCCGAGACTGTAACTAAGTATGTTGGTGCGCTACATAGTTACGTAAGACACTCAATGTTATTGTTCGAGCCTACTACAATTTATTCAGCCAGTGTAAAGGCGATTCATCCTGAATGAAAAGGCAAGAATGATAGAGATGATCAACCCAAGAAAACATTGTTCAACCCTCGTCATGGAAAATTCCATAAGAAAGGAAAGGGGAATTCTAAGAAGACCATCGCAACCAAGAAAGAGGATGGAGCAACACCATATTGCATGCATTGCAAGAGAAAAGGTCATGACGAGGACCACTATTGGAAGATACATCTGGAGCTAAGACCAAAGAGATTCATTTGAAAGGGAAAGCAAAAGACAGTGGAAATAACGCAACAAGACCTTGGATCAGATTCCAGCAAAGAGACATTGATCACAGTTGTGGGCGCAAAAGGTACTCCTGTTAGTAATAATTGTCATTCAATGGAAAGTACTAGTTATTTGAATGAGCATGTAAGTAATGAGCGAAAGAGAATTAAATTATTTCGCATTAGATTTATTATAAAACACACAAAGGTGGAAACTCTGTTAGATTTAGGTTCCCAAGAAAGTTTAATCTTAGAGTCCTTAGTGAAAAGGTTAGGTCTCAAAACTAAGCCTCATTCAAGTCCATACCCACTTGGTCGGGTAAGTGATAAAGAAAAATTACAAGTCACCATGTAGTGTAGGGCCAGATTTGTTATTGCTTCCAAATTAGTTGATGAGGTAGAGTTAGATGTTATGCCTTTGGATATTTGTGGAATTACCTTGGGAAGTTTGTATCTATATGACAGAAAGGTATTTTTCTTTCGACTCGAAAATAAATACCACCTCAAGAAGGACGGGGGAGAATATATAGTTAGAGCTCATCATATGAAAGTTAGTGCTAGCCTTGTAAGTGCATGATAGATTAAAAGACTGGTTAATTCCAGAAAACAGTGGATGCTCATGGTAGTGAGAGAAAAAGAGGCCAAGATGGCTGACACTTTTAAAGGTTATGATCCTGATCATAAGAAAGAATTGTTTGAAATTATTTATGACTATGATGGATTGTTTCAGGAAGCAAGAGGATTTACCCCAAAATGGGAAATCAAACATGATATCCATTTACAACAAGATTCTCTTTTACCTAATATCGGCATGTATAGGATGGCTTCTATCGAGATGGAGGAGATCAAGAAACAACTGCAGAAGTTGCTAAATCAAGGGGTCATCAGACCAAGTTCTTCTTTGTGCGCTCAACGATCGTGTTGGTGCCAAACAAATACGGCACATGGTGAATGTGCATAGAATATAGGGTGATAAAAAAAATTATGGTGAAGAATCGATACCGCCCCCTCGCATTGATGAATTATTAGATCAATTGAAAATGTTGTGTATTTTACAAAACTAGATTTACATAGTGGATATCACCAGGTTAGAGTTGCAGAACAAGACATTTGGAAGACCTCATTCAAAACCAAACAGGGGTTGTTTGAATGGATCGTGATGCCATTCAGACTGTGCAATGCTCTGACCACGTTATAAGGGTAATGAATGATTTGTTTATTCCTTTTCTTGATAATTTTGTGCTTGTAAATATGGACGATATTCTTGTGTATAGTAGGACATGGGATGAGTATGTATATCATGTGAAGAAAGTGCTTGATGATCTTAAAAAAAAGAAAAAAATTATTTAAAAATGTCAAATGTGAGTTTAGGAAGACCTCTCTGGTTTATTTAGGTCACATAATCGCTAATGGGAACTTAAAAATAGATCCCTCTAAAGTAGATGTGATTATGAAGTGCCCTGAGCCCACAAATGTTATATAGGTCCAAATATTTTTGGGTGTTGTACAGTATTGGAGAAGGTTCATTCCGAACTTATCTATTATCACAACCCCCTTACACGCATTAACAAGTGTGAATCAAGCCTTTCAATGGGGATGAAAACAGCAAAAATCCTTTGACACGCTGAAAGATCAGCACAGCACCATTGCTAGCCTTACCATACCTTTAGAAACCTTTTGATATTGAAATAGATGCTAGCGGATATTCCATGGGAATTGTATTGATGTAGCAAAGGAAGCATGTATATTAAAATTCGGAGACTTCCTCCTAAGCTGTTGTGAATTATCCCACGTATGGCAGGGAGTTGTATGCCTTGGTTCAGTGTGTAAAGAAGTGGAAACACTACCTGATCAGCAAGAAGACCACCATCCATACAGATCATCAGCCCTTACAGTACCTTCAGTCACAGACCAAGCTTCAACAAACCCGTCATTTCAGATGGATGGGATTCCTCAACCAGTTTCATCTGGTAAAAAAATACAAGGGTTCTAGCAACAAAGTAGCAGATATGCTTTCTCACCCTCTTATTTCTACATCTGTAGTTTTCCAAAATGCTTCTTTATCATTAGAATTTTATGTTGAACAATATGCTAACGATAATGATTTTAAATAGATTTATGCAAAACTGACTCGTGTTTCGCAAGTGGAAAATTATTATTTGCAGGGAAAACTATTGTACCACCTTGGAAAACTGTGAAAACCCTTTGATCAAAGGGTAAATGTAATCCAAGAGCCTCATACCTCTCTAGTGTCTGGTCATTTTGGGGTTGAAAATACTTTATGTCATTTACAGAGGTGTTGTTTTAGGCCTCATATGAAAAAAATCGTGACTCGCTTTGTAAAGGGTTGTGTGTTGTGTTCTATTTCAAAGCCCTCTAATAGAAAACTTTGTCTCTACACACCACTCCCTATTCCGAGTCGACCATGGGAAAGTGTGCCCATGGATTTTGAAGTTGGTTTTCCTATGTCTAGGAAAGGTCATGAATATTTGTATGTCATCGTGGATCATTTTAGTAAAATGTGCATTTTAATGCCTTGTAAAAAGCAGGTCATTGTTGAGCAGACTTCTTATCTTTTCTTTTAGCATGTTTGGGTAATTTTGGGTTGCCCACATTTATTGTGTTAGATCAAGACTCTCACTTTCTTGGAGAGTTCTGGAACAACTTGTGGAGAATTATGGAAACTAAGTTGAAAAGAAGTGCAAAATTTCATCCACGGACCGATGGGCAGACAAAGGTTGTCAACCACACCATGGTACACTTGTTACAAGGATATTGTGGAAAACATCTCAAGTTGTGAGATGAACAGCTTCCTTATGTGTAACATGCATACAATCGAGTATCACATTCATCCACACAAATCTCACCATTTGAGACATGTTTTGGTTATCTACCAAGGGATCCCTTAGACATGGTATTTGAGAAAGATGAGGATGGAAATGGATGATATGATAGGGACAAAGCACAAAATTTTCTTTAGTGGATACAGGTGATTCATTAGGAAGTACAAGAGCAGTTGGAGAGGAGTTAGGCTTGGTATAAAGCATAACATGATAAGAATCGAGTTGACCATCAGTTTCAAGTTGGGGACAAGGTATGGCTCCACATCAGCAAGGATAGAATGAATGGAGAAGGGAAGAAATTGAGACCCATTTGATACGGTCCCTTCACCATATTGGTAAAGATTGGAGACAGTGCTTTTCATCTTGATTTTCCCGTTTATATGAAAATGTACTTAGTGGTAAATGTTGAAAACATGAATCATTATGAACCTCCATTGATTATGGATATGGAATAGGTTCCACAATGTCCTACAGTGGATGATTTTTCACCAAATTAGCTAGACAAGTTGCCTGAAGATATCATACTCGAAAGAAAAACCATAACTTCACGATGGGGAGATGTGGATTACATTCGTGCTGGCTTCAAAGGAATGCATCTGAGTAAAGCTCAATGGATGGAGAAAGAAAAAGTGAGGAAGAAATTTCCTCACTTTCCAATTGACTGAAAGGGATTTTGGCAGTCCAAAAGCACTTAGTGGGGAGGATTGATCCAGGTGGATCTTTAAAGAAGTACTAGTGGCATGGTAAAAGGCTCAAAACTCAAAGTGGTAGAATGTGGATAAACTTAACATTGGATCGAAGTGCTCATCATCCTGATTCCAACAATGCTAGCAACACTCAAATTCGATTTCATACGAAGAAGTTAGATCAAGTCAAAGTTTATGTTGACTTGAACAGGTCGCAAGAGGATATGACATGGAAGACAGTCTTAGCAAATGGGGAAGCTCCAAGTGGTAGCCTTCCATTGGTCTTGCATATTGCAGATCGCAAGAGGAAGAGGTCATGTCTAAAATAAAATCGGCCCCAAGTGACTTATGGTTACGATGCAATCAAATCGCAATCGCTCATCTCAAAAGGAGAAGGTTAAAGAATCAACCCCCAGAGTAATCTAGGTTGCGATGTGATCGCAATCACAAAATCATGTTGTGATTTGTGATATCGCAATCACATTTTGCAAAGGGGAAAGTAGTTGCAAGTTGTACCAATTTTGGAAACACCGATTGCGATTTTGCTATATGGGCTTTCGGACCTGATATTTTATATATCATGGTTAATATTTCATCAGGTCTGCGGTTATCGTAGGGCGCTTAATATATAGGCTTTGGTCTATCCACCAATTAGAAACACCGATAGTAAAAGTTCGTCAGGTTCAACGCGTAGTTAAAGATTTTTTCCATGTTAAGTAAGGGTTTTTGTCATGACCCGAGATCCTCGATACTAAATCAAACCCACTTGCTAACTTGGTCTATTGTTTAGAACTGCTCGAGAGTTGATGGGTTTACCGACAACATATATAAAGGACTATCCACGTCAGAGAAGGAGAGGAGACCAGCCGAAAGTTTAGAACATTGTATGTTGTAGTAACGCGGCCTGGAAATAGGGGTTGAAACCTCGCCTTGAGCAACATGAAGGTTCCAATAAGGTGTAGAAAGCCCGATTATCTGAAATGGGGTGTTCAGATAGGCATTTTTGCAAGCTTTTTCGCTAGGATTTCAGTGATACTGTTTATTTCTAAAGTTGGGCTCTCCATTCTTCATCCATCTTCTAGCTTACAAGTATAATGATTATAAATGAATGTTGCTTATACTTTATCTCTTTTTATGCTACTTAATGAAAGAAGGCCTCCCCACTATTCAGTAGGGCCCAAAGACGTAGTCCAAATTCGATGAACTTCATAATCAAATCATTGTGTCATGGTTTCATGTTTATCTTATTATTTCTGCATCGTTTTGTGTGATTTTAAGTTCCATGGTTAATAAGCTATGTTTCATGTAATTCTGATGCATCTACAAGTAAAATATCTTGGATCATTGAGTTAACAACAATCATACATGCATTGAAGATGTGGAGGTATTATCTTCTTGGAAGGAGGTTTGTACTAATGAGTCATCACATTGGATTGAGGTATTTGTTTGACTAGCCAAATCTGAATGCCTAACAAGCTAAGTGATTGGCCATGATTAGTGAGTTTGATTTCAAGATCAGGTACATCAAAGGTAAATAGAATAGAGTGGTAGATTCTCTTAGCAGGCGATTACAAGTAAATCACTTCGCAGCTATGAGCTCATATGGGACAGACTTACAGGATAGGATCTTACTGGCAGGTCAATAGGATGTTAGGTATATGGAGATTGTGCACAGGTTGCAGCAGAGCACAAGTGATGGTACATGTACATGTGATAGTATAGGTATAGGTAGAGGTGATTGTATAGGTAAAGGTACAGGTCATGGTACAAGTACAGGTGCAGGTGCAGGTGCATAGGATATGGATTATTTCCTTACAATAGATGGATTGGTCATATTTAGAGATAGGATATATGTGTCAGATAGCATTGAGCTCAAGAAGGTGATTTTAAGGGAGTTTCATGCGAAGCCTTATTCAGGTCACCCAAGTTATCAGAAGACATTAACTGTAGTGAAGAAATTTTATTATTGGCCAAATCTGAAGAAGAATGTAACATAGTTTGTGGCTAGGTGTTTTGATTGTCAGCAAGTGAAGGTAGAGTGTAAACACCCAGGTGGACTGCTACAATCGATTTCGAATCCAGAGTGGAAATGGGAGGTCATTTACATGAACTTCATCATAGGGTTTCCGAAGATAGTGAGGCAACATGATTCCATCATGGTTATAGTGGACAAGTTGACAAAGGTTGCACACTTGAATCCAATGAAGTCTACATTCTCAGATAGCAATGTGGCACAGGTATTCATCAGAGATGTGGTTAGGTTACATGGTGTCCTAAAGACGATTGTGTCAAACAAGGAGAACATGTTTACTTGCAAGTTCTGGAAGGCATTGTTTGCAGGTTTGGGCATAGAGTTGGACTTTAGTAAAGCTTATCATCCGTAGACAGATGGGAAGACAAATAGGGTGAACATGATATTGGAGGACATGTTGAGGATGTATGTGATGCATCAGCAGTGAAAGTGGGAGGAGTATCTTCCCATTGGTTGTGTTTTCATACAACAATGTTTATCATGACTCACTTAGGACGAGTCCTTTTGAGGCATTGTATGGATAGAGTTGTAATACTCCCATCAGCTAGAGTGATCCAGTGAACAGGGCATTGATTGCACCAGATATGTTAGCTAACATGGCACAAGAAATGCATATGATCAAGAAGAATCTAAAGGCAGCACAGGATAGGTAGAAGAGCTTTTCATATCAAAATAGGTTGTTCAAAGAATTCCAGGTAGGGGAAAAGGTGTACTTAGACATCGAGTTGAAGAAGCGCTCATTATGGATTGGCTCATGTCCCAAGTTGGAACCACAGTTTTTTCAACCCTTCAGTATTGTTGAGAGGATTGGGTCATTAGCCTATCAACATGCACTACCTCCGACAATAGAGTCCATGGCTTTCCATGTATAATTGCTTACGAAGTATGTTAAGGTTGTTGATCATGTGATTGACTGGTTTGTATTGCATGTGGAACTAAATGAATAATTCCAGTTGGAGCCTCAGTGTATATTACAGAAAAAGTTGCTCATAATCTAGAACTGAGAAATTGAGCAAGTTGAAGTGCAGTGGAAGAACTTTGGGCCTGATGAAGCTACATGGGAGATGGCACATTAGATGTGGGCTATGTATCTTTCTTTGTTTGTCAGTTGAGGCAAAGCGGTTTTGGTATGTTGTTTTGGTATATGTCTTGGTATATGTTTTGGTATATGTTTGGTGATTTTGGTATATGTAAATATGCATATGGATGTAAATATTACCATGAGGTAAGTTATAAAGATCCAATAAGAAATATGGGTTTCATGTCATTATGTTGTCATGTTTATGTTGTTGTGTTGGTTTTCTTTTCAGTAGGGTGATCATTGTAAATATCGGATCCAGCTATGTTATAAAGCTCCATGGGAAATATGTTTGTTTTTCAACATTTTTGTTAATATGTTTGTTTTTCAGCAGTTTTGTTGAGGTCTTTGTGTGGTTTAACACTGAGGATGGTTTCCCCCAAGAGGGAGGGTTCTTTAATAGCCCTAGTGAAAATTTCATGTAATAAAAGTTAATAAAGGAAAAAATAGTAACCACGGTTGATTAGATACTTATTCCAAGCTAGATGTTGGGCAAGACATCCTAGGGGGTGTTCATTTGGTTGTTTATGGCTAAGGAAATTGGAAAAGGAAATGGTTAAGGCTTTGGAAAGGAAAAATGGCATTTTTGGCACATTTATTTATGAAAATAATGGAAATTAGGAGAAAAGGGAGGTGAAAGGTCAAAGGTTGCATGTGAGGAGGAGAATGAAGGAAAATAATGGAAAATGAAGAAAATAGAGGTTGCATTCATAAACAGGCTTCTGAGGATTAATTGGTAATTTTTTGTCAGCTTAGATTTGGAGCTCTCTCATTAGTCTCTCTCTCTCTCACTCTTGGACAATTAGAGATTTCTTGGAGAATTTTGGCATTGGAGCAAGAAGGGAAAAGAAGACAAGAGGAAGCAAAGATCAAGTAGGGGAAGTCAGGATCAAGCAGCAACAACATGATTCCTTGTAGGTATCCATTTTCATGTGTATTTTCCTTGCTATATTTGGAATGTGTGGTATTGCATGTGGTTATTTTGTTGTTACGGCATGGATTTTTCCAGGTATAATAGTGTTTTCAGCCTAGCCTTTCCATTTCTTGATAGTCATGGTGTGATGGGGTTCTCATGTTTTGGTTGAACTGGATTGCCAAATGGATTTGAAGTTGAGTGAGGTGGATCTCGGAAATGATAGAACGCATGGCCTAGTAACCCTTGAACCAGATTGTGGGTTGCAGTAAAGCCAAATTTTGTGTTGCCTCAAATGGCCTAGGAATCCTTGCTAGTGAATGGAAAGATATACGGTAAAGCCAAGAGGTGGTTTTCTCTCTATTGGGCCTATTAATCTAGGGTTCTAGATATGAGGTAAAGCCTAAAGAGTGGGTCTTAGTTTAGGGCCTAGTGATCTGGGTTTATATTGTGGTAAACCATGAGAGACTAGGAGACAGGAAAATTGCTCACGGTGTAGGTGGAGAAATCCGGTGGAATCCATGCTTGTTTGGACTAGTGATTGGGTGGAGATCATGGTAAAGCCTATTATGATGTGTTCATTATGTTGGCCTAGTAATCCGGAATGGAATACGGTAAATCCTAGTTTCAATTGATGAGGGTGAGGTCGTTTATCCTCAGTAGGCCCTTATTGGTTCTTTTGGTTTGAGTTCCACGTTCATGCTTGGAATATGGCACGGGGGTGAATGGATGAAGAGAGATTTTTCTCATCCATAATATGGTCGGGTGGAACGTGGAATTCCAATCTCAGGTTTGTATTTTTCATCATTAATTAAAGGTTATTTCTCCTTTTATTTCTATGAGAATTTTTGATGTATTATATGTGGATTTCATGGATGATATATTCATGAGTATTTATGTTGTTACTATGCTGGTGATATGTATGTTTTATGACAACAGTTATGTATGGATCTTAGTATGTTTTTACTTGTAAATGAATGGAAAATGTATCTGTGACCTAATAGATGATAATGTAGCGAATGACATGAGGGAACAATGGTTCTTAGTAATTCTCAGATAAGTATGAGATCCATATGCTTAATTTTGTTGTTTACACATGTAGATTACATGTTTGTGATATGTTTGACGAAATTCCTGTCATGGCTAGTAGGGGTTTGATTGAGGACTTGTTTAAGTGTTTCCTATAGCATCATTGGTTCCCTATTATTTTATGATTTTGAATATGTCTTGAAATTATGGGTAGTGACCTAGGCTCTGGGCCTGAAAAAGTGACTTAATTCCTGGGGATGTTGGCACATCACTGACAAAAAGACTCTCTAGACGTTGGCAGGCAATCTTGTGAGAGTGATTATAGGTCCTTAGATGTTGTCATGCCTATAGCATGAGAGCGACTGGGGGCTAAGTTTATCAACACTTTAGTGGGACTAAGGGGCAAGTTTCCTGAGGTGTTGGCATAGTTCTCAGGGGTCTTGTAGCTGATGTGGAAGGTCTATGTGTTATGTTTCTATCGATTCCACTTCCTTAAGGTCACATAGGAGGTTGAATCCAACCATAGTAGCCTCTTTTCGAATGTTTACCCTAGTTTGTGAATTACTTGGGTAGATGTGGGAGGAGGGTGTTATAGAGGCCATTGAGAACACCTAAAAATTGGGCTCCATTAATTATGTGTGTGTGAATGGCTGAGAAAACATTTAGATGAGTTGAGTTTAAAGACAAAGTTAAATATTGTAGGAAGCTATGTTGAGTGCTTGCCTTAGGGATGAGAAACACTCAAATAGTTCAACTTAAAGTTCTATTTTTCACCAACTTGAAGATATAGAGCACACAACAACACACTAGAGATGAAGAATCTAGGAAAAGGGAACAATGCACTTGAGTTAATGAATTTTGTGATCATTGAGTTGTTGGAAAAGAAAATGCATATGTAAATTGAATTATAAAGCTAATAATGATCTATGCTTGGGGCTGAACATGTTTTTGTGATTTTTTTCAAGATTAGAACACCGAGGAAGATGTTCCTCCAAGGGGGTGGGGTTTGTGACATCCCCTAGATAGTTTCTCTATTACAAACATTGTAACCATTTTATTATAATTGAAATGACTGAGAATTGGGACACAAATTTTAGAGCATGGGGAGGGGGATTTCTTGAGAAGATGGAAGAATTTGGTTATGAATTACATTCATAGAGGCTAACTAGTATGCCTTCAATGGTTTGAATACATCATTTATTTTAGCTAGAAAAGAGAGGGCAATAAACATACTTATCTTGGACAAATTCACAAGAAAAAAGGGGCAAGGAAGCTCAAACTAGGTTGTGTTAGAAGAAAGGAGGCAGTCCAAGAACAACTAAAAGGGAGTGCATGGGTAGCTGACATGACAACACCCCTACAACCACACACAGTTGGAATACAACCACCGATTAGAGACAAGGAGATGGACCTGGGGAAAGGCACAACCACGCAACTATATACAATTGCAACAATGGTATTGGAAGCCACAAACAAAATTATGAAGGAACGAAGGGTAAGGAATGTATTCATCCATTCTTGGATAGAGGATAGAGGGAATGATGCATTCATTCATTCCTGAAGGGAGCTGGAGTTAGTGAGCAAAAAAGGCATGGTAATTTAGTGAAGGATGTTGGAATTATGGTATAGGTGTTGTCCTTGATGGAAACTCACTCAGAGGTATGATACAGGTGATGGAAACTCACTAAGAGGACAAATCATAGTGCAGCAGGTAAAGAGAGAGATATACGTAGGTTGACCGTGATGAAAGCGCTTATAAACGTGGGTTATGTGAGAAAAAGGCGTGTACGAGATATACGCATGTTAACCTTGATGGAAGCGCATATACACACAGGTTAGCAGAACAGTAGGTGCGTACACACGGGTTCATAGAAGTAAAGGCGTGTACATGTTGGAAACCATGGTTTTGGTCTGTGGTATTTGGTCCATGGTATTTGGTCCGAAGTGACGACCCCAGGTATTGGGTCCAAGGTATTGGTTCGACATGGTTTTGGACCATGGTATTGAGAAAAGCCTAAACCTATATAAGGAGAAGATCATTAGGCCAAAGTGTGTGTGAAATGAATGTCTGTTGAAGGGTGAAGTTCGAGCATGATTGTTATGTGTTTGTGATGCTTGGCTTGATCTGAATCAAGTTGATGACAGTAAAGGTTTAAGAAATTATCTATAGATATGTATGCAGGTTCTCTCTGGTAAAGGCGCGTATACACGCGTGTTTGACACAGTCAAGTAGCGTATATCTGTACGCGGGTTCTCTTTGGTAAAGACGCGTATGCACGTGTGTTTGACACAGTTAAGTAGCGTATGCATTATGAGATTTGATGTTCTGGTTGTTATTGATTCTTTTGGTTGTGGCAGAGTTCTGGGCTCTGGTATGTGTTTTGGTAACTGTGGTTGTTGATAGGGTTTCAGTGATTAAGTATTGGATGATTCATAGATTGCTGATGCAGGTATAATTGATTGATAGTATTGCAGTGATGATTGTTGTGTATTTATGGATCCAGTCTGAAAATGTATGAAACGTGGTTCTTGGAAGAGAAGGTTGTAGCCTTTTGTAGGCCAGCACCTACGTACTAGTACTAGCTAGTACAAGAGCTAAGGGGGTTGTAGCTCCCTTCCAGGAGAAGCTAGAGAATGAAAGAGGGTTGTATCCCTCTGCAGGTTGCAGCCTGTGTACTGGTAAATGACTGCACTAGTACATTGTAAAAGAAGTTTCTTATTGAAAGAAGATAGAAACAAATTGCAACAGGTGGTTTTCACCCACATTGGGTTTCCACCTTATATCATGGTGTTCATGTGTGTGGCTTATGATCTGTTCTATTATACTACTCATGTTTACTGTTAATATGGTTAGTAATGTTCTGATGCATTCACTGAAGATAAACTAACTAAATCATAAAGGTTATTGGATGTACGCTAGTTGCTTTTAACACAGTCGAATATATACGCGGATATCCTTAAATGAAGTAGCGTATATGAATCTGAGTATGAAAATGAAAAATTATCTAATTTGCTAATACTGATTCACCCCCCCCCCCCTCTCAGTATTATTTCCAACAATTGGTATCAGAGCAGGTTCTTCAGAAGAAGCTTGATCGCTTGAAGGAAATATCCATCAAAATGGCTAATCAAGAAAGAGAGGCATCCATCAGACCACCAATCTTTGATGGGAGCAACTTTACCCACTGGAAGATAAGAACCACGAAATATCTGCAATCGCTTGGAACGAATGTCTGGGGAATCGTGGAAGGAGGATACACATATCCATCAGCAATTCCTACAGATATAGCAGAGAGAAAGAAATATGAACTCAATGCCAAAGTTGTTACTGTCTTATTGGGAAGTTTGTCACAATCTGAATTCATGAAGGCCATGCATTTCAAATCAGCCAAGGAAATATGGGACAAAATCATTCTAAGCTATGAAGGAGATGAATACGTAAAACGATCAAAGCTTCAAACTCTCATAATACGGTATGAAAATCTTAATATGCATAGCAATGAAAGCATAGCTAATTATTTTCTACGTATAGATGAGATTGTCAATTATATGAGGAATCTGGGTGAAGAATTTAAGGAAGTTGTCTTAGTTGACAAAGTTTTAAGATATCTGTCTGCTAAATTTGATCTAGTGATATCCAACAGAAGAAACTTGGAGGGTTTATCAGTTCAATTACATAGTAGTGGCTTGCCTACGTATTGATGAACCCACTAGAATTGGCTTTCCTCATGACTAATGAACCAACTAGGAAGCTTGTGGATTGATGAGCGTATAGGCTAGGAGAGAAACACCTAGATACATGGGGGCTTGATGAATCACCAGGTGTTGCTTTGGGGTTGTCAACACTGGTGCTTTCTCTCACTGATGAACTACCTAGAGAAGTGGTTTCTATGCTTCTACAGTAGTTTGTCCAATTGATGAACCTCCCCATGTTAAAATGAAACTCTTATCCTACAATCAAGTTGTGACTCCCTATGCTTATAAAGACCCATGTGTTGATGTTGATTGAGTTAAAATACCTATGGTATATCAATAGAGAACTATTGAGAACACTTGAGGGAAACATGTTCCCTATATTTGACTTCTTGATTAACTGGTGGGTAGAGGTGGATTGACCTTAATAGACCTTGTTTCAGTTGGTAGCATTGGTTTTATTCGCTTGAGCACTCTTCCTCAAGCTATGAAATTTGGCTTGGGGGTGACTGGTTGCAAGAAAGGTTGCAGTTAAGGCAAATATAAGGTTGATAGAGTCCCAATATTAGTTTCCAATTCCTTCATTATAAGATAAGTGCTTATGTAATCTATGTGCAAGGGAATTTTATATGTATGCTTATTATGCTATTTAAACAATTATGAATGTGCGGAATATGATTTCCTATAGGAAGACAAAATGTTGATGTCCTGTGTATTATTTAGCAATGGTAAATGCATGTCTTAATGTTAAGGAATGTAGCTTCTTGTAATGTTGATCTCTGGTGCAATCCTCGAGGAATGTTCTAATTCTTGAATTCTTGTATCTAAAATGTTTCAAATAATATGGTTGAGCATGTAATGGTAAATCTCGGGATATATATAATATAATATATATATAATATATATATATATATATATATAATTATATATATATATATATATATATTATAATATAATATATATATAATATAGATATAGATATAGATATAGATATATAGATATAATATCCTTTTTGAGATGATAAACTAAGAGACAAAAGTCCATCCATTATGAAACGATAATATTCCCATCAGTGGCGTGGTTCGTAGGGGGTGGAACACTGATGAGGGACCCCTCCCCCCTCACCATACCTCATGGGGGTTAGACTCCCTCATTCTGTCAACCTGATCTGAATGATTTTCCATCATTGATCGGGGTATGGAACCAAGGGATAGAACCATGACTGAGGAATCCTCGACCCCCCCCCCCCCCCGGGTGAGGTTCGTTGATTGGTCAAGGAAGTATGTGTTTTAATCTAGGTCATTAGTTCCTTGAGCCATATGAGTTGTTAGATGGAGACTCAAATCCCCAGGAGGGTATCCGATAGTAGGTTAGCATAGGTGCTAGTGGAGAGGGTTCATGTGACCAAGGGATATGTCCATAAAAAAAAAGAGTCGAGTGGGACCCAATATATGTGACCTTTGATTTGGACCCAGGTTGATGTGGCACCATGGTGGCAACCAAATTTATCTTTTTGGAGGGACCAAAAATGGGTGACACATGGCACCCCCAGAGGTGACCACATTGATAGGATGACATCACCCCGGTATTTACATGACCTTGGTGGTTTCAAGAGGAACATAGTGATAAAGGTCAAGGGAATTTATGTCCTAGGGAATGGAAAATTTCACAGTAACTGATGAAGAAGGGGGTTATATTCCAGGAGATTTGGAAGGGTTTCATCAGAGTGATTTCACCTCGGGATGACATCAACCAATAGTTTTTGAAGGAGCACAGTGAAAAACCCCCTGGGAATTTACATCCTACAGAATGAAGAAATTTTCTTGGTGATTGATGGCAAAACATTTCTTCCACACTGGCATGTTTATAAGGGGTGACACATTTGGAAAAGGTTGGGGTTAGGTGGCATGCCATGATGAAACTATTAGGCCACATTATGACATGGACTAGTAAAGGAAATGATGTGGTAGTGAAAGGGATGCCACATGGGAACCACATGTAATGACCCTACAACGCTAAAAAACAAATTCTATAACATAATTAAAAATTTAACTATTATGCAACCCACTCACAGAAAGATAGTTCAACTACTTAAAAAGTATCCTCTTTGAGAGGGAAACCTCCTTTACATTACATAAATGAACAATTCTTAGATGGTGCAATGACAAGACCTCCCTTGTATATATAGGATTCTAAGTGGTCATAATACTATCAGAGCCTACATAACAATAATAATGTAAGGGCATACCAATAACAATGGTGGGCTTCTATGGGGCACAACAATAACAATATGGGAGCTACATGGGCACAACAATAACAATAAGGGGGTTACAATAACAATAAAAATAAGGGGGGTACACTAGTATTATAGGGACCTAACATGCCCCTCTCCTTAAAAAAAAGTGTTGTCCTCAATGCTTGAGTAGTTATGGATACTTCTATATAAAATTTTCATCCTCCCATGTGGAATCTTCAACGGGTAAGATATTCCACTTAATGAGATACTCTGAAATTAATCGATTTCTTAACTATCGGGTTCTTGTTTCCATGACTGCTTCAGTCTCAAATATAATTTTTCCTTCTTCATCAATTTTTGGCAACATTGTTTGAACCAGAATCTTGTCACCGATAACCTTCTTTAAGCATGAAACATGGAAAATTGGGTGTACTCAAGAAGATTCAAGCAACTCCAATTTGTATGCCATAGTACCAAACTTTGCAACACCTTGTAAGGACCGTAGTACTTGGTTGATAATTTACTATCCTTCTTAGCTTGCTTGAGAAGCATTTGTTTGTATGGTTGTAGCCATAAAAATACCCAGTTACCTATATCAAACATTTTTTCACTACGATGTTGATATGTATGTTGTTTCATTCGATTTTACGTCGTAGTGAGGTTATCCTTTAAGAGTTGGAGAACTTTTTGTTGATTCTCGATCTGATCTTCCACTGCTTAAACCCTAGAATTTTCTCTTAAAGATGATAAGATGGATGGTGGATGATATCCATAAAGTGCCATAAATGGGCTCATTTTTGCTGCAGTATGGAAGGAAGTGTTCTACCACCATTCAGCTAGAGGTAACCACTTGACCCGTTGTGTTTGTTTATCACATACAAAGCAACGAACATATCCTTCCAAACATTTGTTCGTTATCTCAGTTTGCCCATCAGGTTAAGGATGGTAAGATGAGCTATGAGATAATTGAGTACCAAGATAAGAAAATAATTTCGTCCAAAAAATTCTAGTGAAAATGGGATCTATATCACTTACTATAATCTTTGGGTTTCCATGAAGCTTTTGAATAATTTCCATAAATTCGGTAGCAACTGTCCTCGCTTTAAAAGGATGAGATAATGCACAAAAGTGTGCATACTTGGTAAGCCTATCAACTACCACCATAATGGCTCTCTTTCCTTCAAACTTGGGTAAACCTATGATTTAATCCATTGAGACCTCTTCCCAATGTTGACTTGGATGACTAAAGGTTGTAACAGGCTCAGGGTCTTAATTCTCTCAAATTTATTTTGTTGGAAAACCAAAATTTCTGCCACAAACTTCTAAATATTAGATTTAATGCCATCTCAAAAAAATTCCTTCTTGAATCTATGGTAAGTTTTTAAAAATTTTGAGTGCCCTCCTAAGGGAGAGGTGTGCGATTCCAAAAGAATATTTTGTTTGAGTTAGGTATTATTAGAAAGATATAAGTGATATTTGTTCCATAATGAATCATTTTTCCAACTAAATGTATCAGGTGTATTGGGGTCTTGCTGCAACTTTTGAATGAGTGACAACACATCTTCATCATTCCTCCATTCATCCCTTGCTTCAGTTATCCACTTAGGTTGGATAATAGAAATGGCACAAAGAAATGCTTCCACATCCTCATCCTTTCTTGTGTAAATACTTTTTTATTGGCCAACTTTCAAAATAAATGGGTCTTCCTTATTGCATTAAAACAACACCAATTCTATTTCCTGAGGCATCACATTCTACCAAAAAAAAAAAAATGTGAAGTCTTGCATAGCTAAGACTGGTGTTTGGCACATTGCCTCTTTAAGATTTTCAAAGGCCTTCGTTGCTTCTAGAGTCTAATAAAATTCATCTATATTTAGTAATGATGTTAGAGGTGTAACTATTATCCCATAATTCTTAACAAGCTTGTGATAATACCCTGTCAACCCTAGAAATCTTCGAATATGCTTTATTGTTGTGAGGATTTTCCATTCGTTAATGGATTTAATTTGTTAGGGTCTAACTTAACACCCTCATGAGATAAAATATGAACCAAATATTCCACCTCATGTACTCCAAAGAAACATTTTTGGGTTTTTGCATATAATTGTTTCTCCTCCAAAAGTGTGAGCACCATGCCAACATGTTGAACATGATCCTTGCAAGACTTGTTTTAGATTAGTATATCATCAAAAAATATTGATGCAAATTTTCTAAGGAAGGGTTTTAAAATGGAATTCATCAAAACTTGAAATGTGGAAGGTGCATTAGTAAGGGCAAAAGGAAAGACCAAAAATCATAATGACCCTCATGAGTTTTCAATGTTGTTTTCTGAATGTCTTTAGCCTTCATTCTAATTTTATGATAACATGAATGAAGATCCAACTTGGTGAAATAAATTTCTCCATGTAATTCATCTAACAATTAATCAATGATAGGAATGGGAAATTTATATTTAATAATGATCTTGTTGAGCTCCATGTAATATGAACACATACACCATGATCCATCCTTCTTGTGCACCAATACCATTGGAGCAAAAAAAGAAATTTCACTAGGTTGAATTATACCAGCCTCTAGCATTTTTTAGCCATACATTCAATTTCACTCTTTTGGGCATAAGAATATTTGTAAGGTTGATGGTTGGAGGAACACTTCTTGGAATCAAATGAATAGCATGATCATGATCACAAATAGATGGGAGGCCTTTGGGAATCTCAAACACCTTGGAATGATTGTCTAAGACTTTTTAAAGATCTAGAGAAATATATTATTTCAATGTTTGAACCTATAGTGAGCATAATTGTTCAATTATGCCCCGTTTTTCTTTCTTTAGAATATTTTTCATGCCATTAGAGCTGATTATCTTTCTTTTTTTCCCTATGATATCCCTTAATTCAACTTCTTCCCTTCCCAAAAAAAATTCAAGAAAAGTTCTTGAAAATTGAAATCTATTGTCCCCAAAGATTGTAACCATTGGATTCCTAGTACAACATTAACAACACCCATTGGAATGGAAAGCATTGGACTATTCAATACATATTCCCCCATGGTTAGCTTGATAGTATGGCACTTTCCATATTAATTTATATTTCCTCCATTTACAACCATCACTTGACACTCTAGTGTTTCTGGGAAAACTAGTATTCCTAAAGAATGCTAGCCCTCTAGGTTTGGCAGCTACCCTAGAAAAAACAGTTTAAAGCAATTCAAATTTCTTCTATGTGCAACAGATAAGAGAAAGATAATGGAATAACCTGGAACTTCCACTTAATCCCTTGCTTGATCTCTCTCCCCTTTGACAGATCCTGCAAATCCTCCCCATACTTAACACACTTGGAGAGTACCTGCACAAGTACAACAACAAAGAACCATCAAAGAATCATGATCTATTACAACATACACATTATAGAATCAGATATATAATGAACAAATGATAGCATTCACAATTGCACAATCATATGGAAGAAAACTTGAAGAGATTTATTAATAGAAGGGAGAATTACAACACTGTTGTCTAATCCACCATCATCCTCCCAGCTTCAATCATTCTTCACCCCATGAAATAGCAAGATCACTCCAACAATACAATGCTCTTTCCTCAATTACAAATTATCAGCACTTCCTTGCAATTCACAACATTCCAGCCTCTAGATCTCTTGGATGAGGGATCCATTTATGGATGTTTGCAAGGGTGTGAGTCATCCATGGGGTTTGATTAGTGTCATTCCACTTGTTATAATTGGTTCCACAAGAGAAGGGATTGGAGATTTCTTAGATCCCTTATTCATCCTTTGGTGAATTCAGAGAGGCAAGTGGCACGGGAAAATTTTCTAGAAGATTCCATGAGCAACCACCTAGAAAACTGTCTCAGACATTTTTCTATCCTCACCCATCGCACCCTATAGAAGGCCTAAATAGTATGCATCACACCCTAGCAGTGTACCACTCAGTATGCATCACATTTTTCCAATGGAGTAGTCAATATGGTTCAATTTAGGCAATTTCTAGATGGTTTCTCAGATGGAACTTTTGGGGAATGATGTATTCAAATGACTATGTTCCTTGAGGGCATGAAACAACCCTTTTAGGGCTTAATGAGCCCTAATACATCGACATATAAGTTTGGGGTTGATGTGCCCAAATATTTATATAACAGTTGCCCCCTAAAGCATGAGGTCGTAAATATTTATGTCAGGTGAAATTCTTTATCATGAGGATCCAAAGTTTCGAACTAGAAGGTGACCTGCATAAGTTACACTACAACACATCATCATAATATAATTTTCATAATCTAGCTGAGGGAGGAATTCCCATGCTCAGCTTTATAAATTCATTTCATGTACATAGATCAGATAGTCGTCTACAGATACAGACTGGTGATTCTTCAGATATAGATTCATCATCCATGGTTAGGATTACCATCTGTGTATAGCCTTTGTACATTTGATGTTTTTATATCCCTGAATATATCGCAGCCTGGATGGATGAAACTAGATCCGGGATCTTCAAACGCGTTCAATATTCATGCGATGTACAAGTCAATCCATGTGAAGAGATGTTCTGAAGTCGAATGTGGAAAGACATCGTCTAATTACCAGCCAATGATTTGAGTTGTTAACAGATGCGAGAGGAATCACTGATAATGATAGTGACCCTTGAGGTACTAATGTACAATTCGCGTGGTGTGAATATATGATCCGATGTCGAACACCACGCAAAATCTTTCGGTCAAAGGCCATTAATGTCAACCTATCACTGGAAGTGAGAAACTTTCCATTGATGTATGCAAGCTTCAATGCACTGAAAGGGTTGTTTCTAAGTCAACTTCTTGAATAATGAGTTGATGTCGACAAGAAGTGACTCGTCGTAGGAGGGCCTTGATGTATCCCACACCTACGACATGAAACGTAGCAAATGATTTCTAGAGGTGAAAATGAACTAACGACACAAGGTTTAGGAATGGTGGTCATGAAAAAATGAAGGTTGGAGGTATTGTAGTGAATGAGACATTAACTAGATGGTGATTTCTCAACTAAATGACTTCTCTTGAACATGTCGATGACACTGAGTTGAATTGGTAGCGTTAACCCCAGAAGATGGATGGTATGAAAGACCAATGGTGAGATGACCAGTAAACAAAATAACCCAAACCAACTCAATAATGGTAATGAAGTGAAATTTTCATGTTCAAGAACGACTTGCTACCATAAATTCTTCAAGTTTTTTCCTTTTTTCCCCAGTCATTGCTGACCAGTACCTCTTTATTTTTGTCAAGCTTGAGGAGGATAACATATGCTTATAATTCACCCTTCGGGCAAACCTATCGTTATTTAATGTTTTAACGAATCTAGCGACAGTGAAACTTGGTCACGTCTAGATGGACAAGTTTTTCGCTATTGTTTTAACAAGTTTAACGACAAGGATAACTCAGTCCTTTTCATGTTTAGGGAATTTAAAAAGGGACAAAAAGAAACCTCCATAAGTTCTTTTTCATAAACTAATCCCTCAGGTCTGAAAAAGGATAAAATAATACAGGAGGGATGACATTTCCAATACTTTAACGAGCTAGAAAAGGCAAGCACTCGACAATCTTTGCATATTTAATGAGTCTGAAAAGGGTTTAAAGAGGACTCTATTTTGAGGAATGAGTGATGTCTAGGGTAGCAACTGGTTCCAGTGATTTTGAAACTTCTCAAAACATGTTGATTTATGTGAATAGGCTGACTAATAAGACCACTCATTGCAACTGTTCCTCGAAAAGGGTAAAACCACCAAGTGAAAGCGTATGGTTGGCCAAAGAGATGGTGGTGATGAGATGAAAACAACCAAGGCTCAAAAGGTTGATGGAATGGCAATCGAAAAGGTTTAAAAATTGAAAATGGTTTCATTTTTAGACAAGCTTGAACCATGGGGAACTATGCTTGGATTTGGTTTCATGTTTACACAACCTTGAAACGAACAAACTATGCTTGGATTCAATTTCATTTTTACACAAGCTTGAAATGAAAAACTATGCTTGAAAAATGGTTTGCATGCCCCCAACATGATGAGAAGGAGAGTCTCTTGTAACCAGATGGAAGTCACTGTGGTGAGGCAGGATGATTATCTAATACCTCTTTGGCTTCATCCAAATAGAAAAAGGTGAATGGTGTGATAGACCAATCACATAATCTACAAGGAAACTTATCTTTACCATTAGGTGCATACCGCCTAAGCTTCATTACATTCACCAGACTACTCATGGCTATTAGGTGGATGGAATGAAGGTTATAGTCATATCGTTGATGTAAAAGAACCATTTAGGGATGATGATTGACTTGGGGCTATGTTTGGACCGGGAAATGAAAGCTGGTCAATGGTGACAATCTTTCCTTCATGCGGGAAATGCATCACTCGAAAGAGTGTTGAAACAATAGCTTCCATGTTATAAACATAGTCACGCCCAAGAAGTAGATTGTAATCTAAAGGTGTTGGGACTACCATTGTTTGGTCAATTTAGTGTTTTCTAAATTGCTATCATAAATTGTCAACCCGGGCTCGTAAGCTGGTAAAGTGAAGTGTACAATATATACTTAAGCAGCCTTTCCTAGTTCTTTTTGTCGTTTTTAGTTTATGTCTAACTTATCTTCCTAATGTGATGTGATGAAGTTATAAACAAGTGAGTGAATGTGTTTGTATGTGGCGATTTCTAAATGCTTCTTGAATTTTAAAGAGAAAACTTGAACAATAACTTGGAATGGAATTAAAGCTTCGAATGAAAGTAAAGCATCAAACA
>APFE030329130.1:154391-171115 GCA_000404065.3 Pinus taeda
GACTCTGGATGTAAGAAATCTCTTGATATCTATTCTGTAACTCTTCTATTGTAAATCTTCAGACAACTAATACAAAGGATGATGGGATTTCCAAAGCGTTGTGTCTCTTGATGTCTTGCTGGCGTATGGCTGAATGTTGCAGGATTCCTGCGTATTTCATGGCTCAATAAGTTTTCTTGTTACTCATTGTTATATGTTTGTTATCTTTCATATATCATTCATGTTCTCCATGTATTAAATATCTAAATAGGAAGGAAAAAGAATAGTCTCAGGATTTAATCACAGATTACCCTGAGCTCAATCTAAGCTATTATAAATGTTTTCTTCAGTTATGGTAATGAAAGTGTAATTCTTAATTGCTACCTTTCACACTATATCATCACACTGATCTACTATTTCAGGAATTCAGGTATTGCTCCTAAGTAGTAGGTTCCATTCTCACATCCCAGCTCAGTGAAGAATTCTTAACTCATCTTCCCTAGTTGATTCACACTTCACCCTCACAATTTACAGTTTGTTTTATGGAATATATACAGGCCCTGTAATTCCAGCTGCACCTAAGCCAGGATCTCAAGGAAACAACAGCCACAGACCCCATTTCCCAATGGATTAATTCATCTGCAGAGAACACTTCAAAACTATCAGAAAACATCCTCCCAACCAAACAAAAAAAAGAAACAAGCCTTTACTTCATAACTAGCCTAAAACTCCATTAAAAACAGTGACAAACCTTATAGAGAGAGCCCTCTCTGATTACAGCTAGGCTAGAAGCTGTAGTCCAAAGATTGGTTAGTAGTTACCCCGGCTGTATTCCCTTGGGAGTCATAGGGAACAACCTGGGTGTTAACAGAAGTAAAAATGGGTTGAAACATTAAAAATTATGGGAAAATGTGTCATATATCAGGAAAGTTTTACAGAAATTAATTATTTATGTATCAGGAGTTCAAGAGGCAGTACAAGGCTAAAAACGGAAGAACATGACATAATCACAAGCGACAACAAGATCTCCGGTGGAGGTGTAACCCGCGTGGAAATTGGGAATCTACTGAAGGACTTCAAAACCGATATTATAGGGACTCTAACAAGGCATCTCAACATTACGCAAGCTAAACAAAAGCAAGCAAAAGCATAGCAAATCTGGCAATATTCTGCCCAAGATGCAGAAAGAAGCACAACCATAAAGAGTGCCCACTGGATATAGTCCAAGTCTGCACCATTTGCACGAAAGACCACTCCACAGAAAGTTGTCCCTCACTCTCAGGCCTGAAAGCAATTTACAAGGAAGCGGAAGAAGAAACAGAGCCAGTGTACCTACTCAATCAATGTCGTCAATGGTAGCCACAAAAAACAGGTATGCATGTTGATTCATCCTCTTCTTCTAAGTCTCCTCAGTATAATTCTCAGCAATATAACGGAATGTAGCAAAATCAACCACCTTTCCCCAGCTGGTCACAATAGCCATTTCCTATATCACCATGGCCAAATCAAACAAATCAAACCAATTGGCCAAACTTCCCTTACTGTCCACCAGTTTGGCAAAATAATGCATATCCGACACAATGGTCACCCTCCACCTCGCAGAGTCAAACTTGGCAGTTGAACTAGCAAAGCCCTATGAATCAGCCAACCAGAATGATTCCTCTCCCTCAACCTACACTTCCGCCACCATATACATTACAACAAAATTCTCAGACCAACTTAGGACCGCAACTCCTAGCTCGACCCAATCTAAACCCTAATAATAGACTAGTTCAATCTGTTAAAATAATCGAAGCACCAGAACTAGAAACTTAGTTAAGGGAGTGCAACGACCTTCAATTAATGTCTAGGCACATAATGGAAACTGAGGGAGATAAAAATACTCAAGTTGAAAATCCATTACCTATAGAACAACCACTACAAGAATAGGATGTGGTCAGACAACAAACTGACGACCAAGAAACCACTTCTTCTCCCCCATTCCCGGAACGACTAAGCATAATGCACCAAATAGAACATCCTGACTTTGATCTTCTAGGAGAACTAAGAAATTTGTGTATAAATATCCCACTCCTCCAAGCTATCCAAGATATCCTGATCGACGCAAACCATCAAAGGGTTATGTATAAAAAATCTAAAGAGGAGAATAACAACTAACCCAACCGTCCAAGTAGTCGGCACCCTATCTGACTTACTATCAGGAAGAGAGGCACCTGTAAAATATGAGCACCCAGGGAATCCTATAGTTATGGTGCAAATCAATGGACATTCCTTTCCAAATGCCTTAGTTGATTTAGGAGCTGCAATCAATATTTTAACAACCACCACTTTCCAAAAGCTTGGTATTACATCATTAGATCCAACCATAACCTTATTAGAGTTGGCTGACCGATTGATAGCTAGACCAGAAGGCACGGTACATGATGTAATGGTCTCTGTAGGCTCCTGAGAAAACCCTACAGACTTTCTGATAATTAATCCCAAAAACCAGCAAGATGGACACCCTTTAATCTTAGGTAGACCTTGGCTAGCAATTTTTGATGCTTGCATTGGCTGCCGACAAGGCAGTATGACTATAACTAGAGGGAGTAATGTCAAGAATTTAGCTTTATACCCTCTAGCCCAGCCAAGCCTAACAATAGTGAAAAGTAACAAACAACCTGTATTATATCTCACAGAAAACATTAGATTGCCTTCAACCATAGAAGATTCCCTTGAATTTAAAGACCAAACAGAGGATGACATCATTAAAAATTTCATTAACCAACTAGAAACTAGATCCCATGTGCAATGTCACATGATAGAGGTAGCATTTGATAAAAAACTAGAAGATGATCTCCTCAAAGGCACTCATGATCAATCAATACCTACTACCTCTATTTCAAACAACAAAGTTATAGAGATTGAGTGAGGAAAAACTTTGAACAATAACAAAAACCTCACTCTTGAACAAGAGAAAAAGATGGTCCAAATACTGAGAAAATAAAAGGAAACTTTTTCAAGGGATTACCTAGACATGCAAGGAATTGATCCCCAGCTTTGTACACAACACATTTATACAGAAAAGCATGCTAGACCCATTCTCCAACCCCAACGGAGACTAAACCCCCATCTTAAGGATATTGTGAAAGTTGAATTACAAAAACTTTTAGATGTAAACTTTATTCACCCAATATCTGACAACAAGTGGGTCTCTCCACTAGTAGTGGTGCCAAAGAAGAATGGAAAGTGGAGGATATGAGTAGACTACAGAGAATTAAACCAATCAACCCAGAAAGACCACTTTCCCCTTCCATTCATTAATCAGGTATTAGACACATTAGCAGAAAATAATTTCTTTTCTTTCTTAGATGGCTTCAGTGGATACTATTAGATCCAGATTGGTCCTGAAGACTAGGATAAAACTACTTTTTCTTGTCCTTGGGGAACATTTTCTTACAAAGTCCTACCATTTCGCGTATGCAATGCCCCTGCCACATTTCAGAGGGCCATCCTCAGCATCTTTTCAGACTTAATAAATGAAGGGCTTAAAGTATATATGGATGATTTCACACTGTATGGAGATGATTTTGAGCCAGCACTAGACACATTGGAAAAGGTGCTACAAAGATGTATTGCCACCACGCTTTGCTTGAGCCATAAAAAGTGTCATATGATGATGACCGAGGGACTCATATTAGGTCATTATATCTCAGTAGCTGGAATACAGGTAGATCTAGCTAACATTCAAAAACATTTGTTAATACCTACTGCTACCACACAAACAAAGTTGTAGTTTTCTAGGATTTTCTAGTTATTATAAGAGACTCATGGAGCATTTTTCTCAAATAGCTGCACCTCTATACACACTAACTGGGAATTTTGATTTTATCTTGACAGATAAGTGTGACCATGTTTTCAAGGATCTAAAAAAGCTTGTATCGACACCCCCAGTGCTAAGGGGCCCAAATTGCGATTTTCCATTGTTGGGTGTGGAGCATGATTATTTGGAGGTCTTTGTTGCAACTGTATGTATACCACAGGAATTTTTTACCCCCCTCCATGCGGGGGGGTGCGGGGTGGACTTGTCCCCGCCCGCGGGGGTTTAGGGGGGCTGATCCCCCCCCCCTCCCCCCCGATTGGGGGGTCCGGGGACCAGCAGTCCCCCGTCGGCGGTTTCGAGGGCAGCGCCCTTGAAGCTAAAAACAAATGTAAAATTACCTTGTAAAAGTATAGTAATTTCTAGTCAATCTCGGTTGTTCATTAGGTGGATGATCTAATGGTAGAACTTATGTTTAGTTTACGGATTTTTTCCCTAGAAAGCAATGCCTCTTTTTGTATGAGGGCATTGTATTGAGGCTGTGTAATAGACGTGTATTCTCAGAGCGAGAAACAGAGATGTTAGACTGTGAGAGAAAACAGAGGATATTACAGCGAAGCTGCTGTAGGTTGTGTCTCTTCATTTTGCTAGATAATAGAATGGAAGGACTGGCTGTTTGGGGTGGATGTAGCCCAAACTGGGTGAACCAGGTATATCTCTGTCTCTCTGGTTTTATGCATTTTCTGTGCTTATATTTATGCAATATTCTATGTGTTCCATTTCTCTGTAATATATAATTTTTTAAGAGCCATTCCAAATTTCATCTAATGCTTCAGACACAGCTATTGAAGAATTCCTTGGGAAAGAGGAAGATAAAAAGCCATATGCAATTTATTATGTTAGCAAGAATCTATCTCCTACTGAACTAAACTATACTGTAACCGAAAAAAGAGTTTTTAGCTGTAATACATGTTGTAAATAAGTTTAGACATTATATAACTGGGTATCCTGTAGTTTTATACACAGATCATTCTACCATAAAATACTTAACAAATAAACCTGTTACAAATGGTAGAGAAACAATATGGTTGACTTTATTGTAGGAATTTGACATCACAATAAAGGATCGATGTGGAAAAGAGAATCTTGTAGCAGATTTTCTCTCACGAATGCCAAAGATAGTGGACACAGCAATAGTCGAAGATCAATTCCCATATGAACATTTGTTTGCTATTACTGTCAGAACACCATGGTACGCTGATGTTGCAAATTATTTAGCAGTAGGTAAATTACCAAAACATCTAATTCCAAATGAACGAAGACAGATAGTGCAGTGCAATACCTGATTTTCATGGATTGGGGGCTACCTATTTCATACAGGGGAAGATATGCACATCAAAAGATGCAACCGTGAAGATGAAATATTTGACATTCTGAAAGCTTTCCATGACGGACCATGTGGCAGACATTTTGCAGATCGTAGGACTGGTCACAAGGTTTTACAAACACGCTATTACTGGCCTACAATCCTTATAGATGCTAAGAAATTTTCTCAAGTCTGTGATAATTGCCAAAGAGTAGGACACCCTGTATAGTCCGACGAAATGCCTTTAAATCCACAGTTAGTAATCAAACCATTTGAGTGTTGGGTGCTCGATTTTATTTGTCCAATTAACCCATCATCCAATCAGAAAACATACATTCTAGTAGCAACAGAGTATGTTACCAAATGGGTGGAAGCAGAGGAGCTTCCAAGAGCTATAGAGGATTCTATAATACATTTCCTTTTCCAAATATTTTTGCGATATGGCCTCCGGAGGGACATAATCACAGATGGAGGACCACAATTTTTAGGAAATAAAATTGCTACAACATTAAAAAATTACAACATTGGGCACAAAATTACCACTCGGTACCATCCACAGGCAAATGGCCAAGTAGAGAGCACAAATAAAGTGATAGAAGTGATACTGACAAAAACAGTTGCATCACATAGGTGTGATTGGGCTTCAAGATTTCCAGAGGCCTTGTGGGCACATCAAACGACCTAGAGAAATACCACCGACCATTCACCATATCAACTAGTCTTTAGAAAAAACTCGTCTTTCCAATAGAATTCGAAATATAAACATTAAGAACAACACAAGAGGTGGGTTTGAATTTAAATGAACCCCAGAATAGAAGATTACGACAAATCAATGAGCTAGATGAAATTAGGCTCTCGGCTCTTCAACGCACTGCATTAATTCAACAACAGAGAGCAAAGTGGCACGACACCCTTATCAAAATGAAAATTTTCCACGAAGGAGATTGGGCAGTCATATACGATTCCAGGTTTCATGATTTCCCAAGAAAACTCCAGACATGATGGCTTGGACCTTATGAGATACAGAAAGTGCACGACAATGGCACCATTACATTGACTACCATTAATGGATCTTGACATTCGTTCAAAGCAAACGGTCATTTAGTGCGACTTTAGCACAAACCGCTCACTCGGGAATCCTTTTACCAACAATTATGGGAAGATTACACTATCTAGATTCTTGTTCAGGAATATAACCCCTCCTCAGCAGTAGTTCACTGAATAATTCTTTTGTTTCTGAATTTCGTATATAACTTTTTCTCTTTAATTTCTCCTTTATAAACTGTTTTTTTACAGATTCTTATTGTTGTTTCACTTAAGGGAAAACAAATTTGTGTGCCTGTATTTTTAGTGTTGTTCCTCTTAAGGAATAGCTATTGTTCCTTCGAAGTAATAGCAATTGTTCCTCTTAAGGAACAACAATTTTGAGTGCTTACATTTATTTGTTGTTCCTTTTCAAGGAACAATTGTTATTCCTCTAAAGGAACAACAACTGTTCCTCTTTAGGAACATCATTTCTATGTATTTCACAATTTTTTTTATTCCTTTTAAAGGAACATCTGTTGTTCCTATAAAGGAATAGAATTTCCACACCTTCATTTATTTTTGTTGTTCTTTTTAAAGGAAAAACACTTCTACGTGTTTATTTTTGATGTTCCTTTTAAAGGAACAACATTCTGCGTGTTTATTTTTGTTCTTCCTTTTTAAAGGAATAGCACATTTGCGTGTTTATTTTTGTTGTTCCTCTTAAAGGAATAGCACTTCCAGCAGATTGTTTTTGTTGTTCCTCTTAAAGGAACAACACTTCCACCATATTGTTTTTCTATTCCTATTAAAGGAACAACATTTTCGTCGAATTGTTTTTGATATTCCTCTTAAAGGAACAACACTTCTGCCAGATTATTTTTGTTGTTCCTCTTAAAGGAACAACAATTTCAGCAGATTGTTTTTGCTCTCGCTTTTAAAGGAAAAACCCCCTTTGTATTTTTTTATTTTTTGTCTTTCCTTATAAAGAAACAACACTTTATGAGTGCATTTTTTGTATGTGTTCTTCTTAAAGAAAATAATTTAGAGAATTTTTGTGAATGATGGTTCCCTATTCATGACCCCTTCAAGGAAAAAATATAAATTTTTGCAAGGATACAAAAACTAGAGGATACTGAAATCAACAAACCAAAGAAAAATCATTATCTTTAGAGAAATTGCTTTGTATCAATAAGAAAAAAGAGGAAATGACACAACTGTTTATATCACTTTGTTGCCTTTATTTTCACTAAAACTAATTTGATTGATTACTTTCATCATGTTGGTTCTTCCCTAATCTTCATAATTCTCTTTGATCATTATTATTGAATAAGAATAAGGGCATATTTTCCTCTATTGAGATGTTTAGACTTCTTCCACCATCCCTACTCTTAAGGATTGCTGAGCCATCCTTTGTATAGAAATAGGAAAAATGCTATATAAGAGAGAAAATAAAATAAATAATATATATATATATATATATATATATAATTATATATATATATATATATATATATATATATATATATATATATATATAATATATATATGATTACTAACAATTATATGATTTGTCAGATGAAGGATAGGGGTCTCATCAAGAGCCAGCGTACCATGATCATAAGGAAGCAATGAAGTGGCATTCCCACTATGGCCACCATAACAGGGTTATGATCCAAGAGGCACATTAGAAAAATAAAAAACTCCTTGGAACAGGAGGTTTCATCACAAGCTGGCCTGCCCACCTTTCACTCCTTCCTGGTAAATGGCATTTTGATTCATCTGGCTACCAATCCGACACAATGACCTCCATTCTGACATCACAAAGCACTTTCATAGACATACATAAAGGATTATGGTTCCAGGGGTGAAAAAGAAACTTTGTCAAGGTTATGAACAGTTGTGGGCAACAGAGCTAGGCTGATGGTATTGAAGTCATATTTTTCACACATCAATATTCATTATAAACCCTTTTCTTTTATCTTTATCTTGATTTCAAATGAGATTATTATTTAATATCCTTTTGAACATCTTACAAATGAAATATTGTTTGAAAATCAATCATAATGGTTAAAGTGGATAATGACCGCATAAGCATTTTTACTTACAACAGATGTCCTCTTCCCTATTTTTCGCATCATTTCATAGCATTTCCATATCTATTCACAATTTTCATCATAATCCATGATTTCAATAATTCGCTATTTTTTGCAATCATGTCATGGGTATATATGTTGTTCCGTTTTTTTTTGTACGGTTGCCATCCAGTATGCTGCTCCTCCATTGCTGGTTGAGGATGACCTATAATATTTCAGGGGGGAACAAGTGATCTCCAAAGTACACTGGTAGATGTGTTAATTCCTTATTTTGAGGTACTACAACTCCATCAGATCTCGGAAATAGAAATTTTAATGGTATTGATATTTTCTAATATGTGCAGTTGTATTGTTCCATTGTCATTTCTGTGTTTTGAAAAAATTAACTTTGTGCTAAGCTTAGACAAAATGGGAGGCAGAGCAATACGCAACAAACCGCAGGTGCAAATAATTTCTGATGCTTCACATGAAATTCTAGAGAGAGAAGGATGGATTGCCTACCTAACCCAACTATAACAGTCCCATGAAACGGTGGCCATCGAATTTATACAGAATTTGTAGGAAGATCATTCCATGGTGAGGGGAAGGGAAATTGTTGACACCTAATCATCAGGATTGGGTGAATAAATAAAATAAATGTAAATAAATAATAAGAGATAGGAACAGTCATCGGGAGATGAAGTGAACAGTCTCCCTCATGTATATAATAAAGACCAACCTGAAGGAATAAGATGAATTGATTTTTTTTAAGGAGTTACTGCCTGGTCTGACATGGTATTAGAGCCAGCTCCCAAAATTAGATTTTGTGTTGTAACTCCTTGTATCATTTTTCTTCCATATTATATCCTTCCATTCTCTGTGCTCTCTGGGCTCTCTTCCATACTGTCCATGTGGTAAATTTTATAACCATTGCATAATTGTATTGTTGCATAATTGTTCTGTGTCCACTGCATAATTGTATTGTTGCATAACTGTTCTGAGTGGACTGAAGGCCATATTTTCCGTGTGTCAGGATGGATTTCTGAACCATTGCTCATTCCACGTTGTTGGAGATATGTTCATTCCACGCTTTTGCATTGAAAGCATGGTGTAGTTTCTGCGTTGAGAGCATGGTGTAGTTTCTGCGTTAAGAGCATGGTGTAGTTGTTGCATTGAGAGCATTTAAGAATTATTGCATGAATGGTGTGGCTGCTGCGTTGAGAGTATTGTTGTTGGTATCCTCGACATCGTCAAAGGCTTGGGTTTGTTCTTTGACCCCGTCATTCTGTTCTTGGACCTCCGGCCTGAAAATGCTCAAATTTTTATTACCAGATTTCTCATATATGCGTGCAGTGATGAGATTTATTTTTTTTAAGATTTATTTAAGAGCATGATTATAAAGTATGATCAACACACCTACATGTGGTGAAAAGTGAATGCTTTGATACCATTCATTTATGAGAAAAGCATCCGTCCATTTTTTTTGACAAATTCCAATTACATCAGAATTCAAGTTACGATAGGCATTTGAGTAGTTGACATTCTATAGAATACAGTTTTACTCTTTGTATATTAAATAAAATTCTTACCTAATCAAGAAGGAAGAATAAGGTTGTATTTTCTAAAGCACATTTTTACCAGGAGAAGTATATTTTTTTTACAGTACACAGTTTTTTATAGTACAAGATTTTACAATGCATTCAATCATATCCATCGTGGGAGTAGTTCTCACTGGCAAGGAGAACTATCGTGAGTGGTCCCGCATGATAAAACACACCCTCATTTTCAATGAGTTGTGGAAAGGAGTGTGTGTTGGAGATGGAGACAAAGATCCAAAATAGCCTTCCTCAGACAAAGAGCTCGCCATTTGGGAAAACAAGAACACCAAAGCTTATGCATTAATCACAGCATCTGTAAATGAAGAGGTGATTCACCATATTTTTCCATTTTCAATTGCTTTTGAAGCCTTACAAAAGATGAAAGAACTCTATGACTCACATTCTGCACTTGAAGTTGTTCAACTCATGATTAAACTCTTCACTCTTGAATTGCAAAATAATGATACTCTTGCTCTTACATCTGAAGTAAAATCTATAATGCATGATATCAAATCCACTAAGGTTGAATTGGATATTCCTCTTATCTCTTTTCTCAAGGCACTTTATCTTACTTAATCCAATTATCTTGAGTCATTGCAAGGAAATGGAAATCTTAAAGGCATTACCTTTGACTCTCTTGTGAAAAATATTGTTGAAAGAGAGAAAGCTTTTGGAAAGAAGACAACCCCTGAATCTTCTGAAGAGGTTTCCTGCCTTGCTCATAAAGAAAAGCGTCCTGCTCAAGATTCTTCAAGAGGAAGAGGTGATTGAAGAGGAAGAGGAAGATGTTTCAGAGGTAGGGGGGCAGACACTCTTAAGGAGAAAAGGTAAGAGAAAAGGTCACATGATGCCTCTACATGAGAGTTACCATGGGAAAAAATTGAGCAGCAAACAAAACAATAGAAAGGTAAAATTGATGATATATACAAAGGTAAAGCACCTGAGTCCACTCACTATGTTGTGGCACAATGTAATATTAGAGAAAATGAAGATTTATTTAATGCTTCACTTGCTTCTTGGAAAAATGATTGGTAGCTTGATTCAAGAGCAACCTGTCACATGACTCATAGAAAAGATTTTTTTGAAGAATTTACTCACAATGTTGATGGAGCAGTATACTTTGCAGACCAACCAAAAATCAAGAGATTAGTGCTTGGCACAATCAGGCTTCAATTTCCTTGTCTTCTAGACTTTCTTCTACATCATGTTCTCTATCTCCCACAGCTGAAGAGAAACTTGTTGTCAATACCAAATATCATATGATTCAAAATCATGTTGAGGCCAAAACAATCCATCTCCATCATTGTTCCACTAATGAGCAAATTGCCGACATCTTCACCAAAGAAGTTGGAAGATAAAGCTTGAACGATTCAGAATGATGCTTGGACTCACCAACATCCCTTCAAATTAGGGGGGTAATGTTGACACCTAATCATCAACATTGGGTGAATAAATAAAATCAATGTAAATAAATAATAAGAGATATGAATAGTCATCGGGAGATGAAGTGAAAAGTCTCCCTCATGTATATAGTAAAGACCAACTTGAATGAATAAGATGAATTGATTTGTTTTGAGGAGTTACTTCCTCGTCTGATATAAATAACAATAACATATGTGGTAATTACTGAAGTATCTAGATTACCAGCTGTTGGACCAATATGGACCCAGAAAAAAGTGAGACTTCAAGAGGCCATAGTTGTCTTTCAGGACGAAGGACATAACGTTATCGTCAAAGGAAAAGGAGTATTGTCTACAACCCTAGGAGAACCATGGTCAGAATTAGCCAGAATAGTGAAAAGCTACATTACATGCGATGGGAGAAAGGATGTGGTAAGACCACACCATCTCAAATTATTAACAATATTAAGACAGAAATGTGCTGTAAATTTTCCTGCATATTTAATTTCTTTATTGCATGACGTCACTGAGAGCATAAGGAAATCACGTCATATAGAAATGGTAGTAAGTCATCATGGTTTAATTTGATTAAAAGTTAGTTATAGTCTTGCTCAGCAGTAGTCTAGTTGGGAAGAATTGGTATTTTCAATAGATGAAGGATTGGCCTTACCAGCCTCGAAAATGAAAAGAACAACGAGTACATCAACTAGACCACAAAAATGCAGACAATCCCTCAGATTGAGGAGAACTAGTGGAATATTGGGAAATCTCCAAGATAACAGTAGCCAACCCTTAGAAATACAAGACTCCGAGAATGACCAACCCCCACAACTTGGAGGAGGGGAAAACGTGGAAGAAGAAATGGAAGAAGAATTGGAAGAGGAATTCGAGGAGGAAAATGAGCTCTCTCGTGCAAGTCCACTACAAATTCCATTGTAGGAAGGCAAATTGGCGCAAATTTTGGCCAATATGGGTGAGTATATTCAACCATAGATCCCACTCAACCTCAACATTGAGGCATGGCAATCACAAGAACACTCTGCTCACAATAAGAGTGCATCTAAGGAGATGAATGATGAGGATGAAGAAGAAATGCAATCACGGGAATTCTCTACTCATAGTAATTGTGCATCCAAGGAGATGAATGACGAGGAAGAAGAAGAAGCACAGTCATAGGAACAATATGATCACAGTAAGAGTGCATCCAAGGAAATGAATGACGAGGAAGAAGTAGAAGCAAAAGGGACTCGGGAAGTGGCAGATCAAACGAGGGTTACCTCCCTAAGGAACCTAATTGGGATGACGAGAACACTGAAGAAGTGTTCCAAATAGAAAATATTGAAACAAGCTAGGGAAAGGGCACAGTCCCTAAAGAAAAAAACCCAACTAAACAGCTAAGTCTATTTAAGGAAACAATTGTTCCTCCCAAGAAAAAGAAGAAGAAGATGAATGAAATCAAGAGGTTGCTAAAGGAACAACAAAGGATACTAAATGTAATAAAACAACTCAGATAGCAGATAAGCACCTTAGAAATGGAAAAAATCTCGAAAAGAACCCCAATAACAAGAGATGAAGCTAGAGGAATGAAACCCCATAAAATGAAGGCCATGAGGACTCAAACCAAGCCCATATCCATTCAGGACAACAAGGAAGAACATGTGGCTGTTACAGACACAGTGACCCAAACAAAAGATACACCAATCTGTAATAAGGATTTCCAAACAGAGGCACTATCCTCTAGCATCACGATTGACCAAACTATTTATGATAAAGGGACATAGCTTGTAGGAACCAGATGTCGCAATAAGAAGATCCAGGAAGATATTCAACCCAAAAGTTTTTTGATGGACAATGACACTAGGATAGTAAAACTCTAAGAGGATCTAGTGCAGGCTCAACAGACTATATAAAATCTCGCAAAAGAGACTATTCCTCAAGAAAAATATCAAAGGTTACAACAACAAGTAAAGAACATCAATGCATTAGAGAGCAAGGCCTTCGATAAATGCTGAAGGGCAGAGGAAAAAGTTGAAAAGGTAACAAATAGACTAAAAAGAGTAAGGAGTCAAATGGATATTCTCTATTCTCTATATACAGATGTCCTAGCATGTAGGGGCCCTACCAAAAATTATGCTTTCTTTTCATTAGAAAGATATTTGCAATTAAAAATTAAAGCTGTTAAGGCAGGGAAACCTATAAAATTGAAAACTGTTGATGATTTTATAAATTGTTGTAAACACTATGGAGTCGAAGTTCAAAGTTTACTCTGTGAATTTTATTTGCATAATTTTATCCTAGAAGAGGAAATGGAGAAGAATCCCATTCCTTTTGTGGGAGATATCTAGTTTCAAGCATTCAGTTCATTTCCTGCCAACCAGTTAAAGTGGCTCAAGGCCAATAACACCTTTTAGAGACAAGAAAACAGGTTAAACCTTTGGGTTAGGGGTGAACTAAAAAACCCATTACAACTGAGGATTAAGCATAAAAGCCCAATTAAAAAGGATGGTGTGATCTAGACATTGGGACCGATCCACAAAGACATTGTCCAACAAGGGGTAGAATATTTCCTGTCTATCAAAGACCATGTCATAGAAGTAGCTAAACTCTGATGGAAGAATTCCAATTAGAATATTCAGCACAGAGAGCCGTTGAATTACAAAAATTTTAAGTTAGCTACCAATCACCTGGTTACCTATGGTAACCTCATCTTTACGGAAGGACCGTATTAGCTAGGTTGTAGATCTCGAAGCCCTATTATCTGGTATCCTGCAGCAGAATATAAGGCCATCTATGAATTACCTGAAGGGAAGACAAGTCACATTTTTGAAGTTTTAGCTAGACATCATGGTTTTAGAACACTTTAGGAAAATCCCTCTCCATCCTATTCCCTAACTGCATTTCATGTAAATTACATGGTTCAAATGAGGGCTTGAAAAAGGGTAAGAAAGGGGGTGTATCGAGTGATGGAAAATATATGCATTTCCCATTTATTTGTTTATCACTTCCTTTGAATCATAACTCCATTACATTCTAAAATGGTAATATGTTAAAGAATTATGGTAGATTCCGGGAAAACTAGTGCCTTTTTGATTTGCTAGTCCCACTAATATTGGTAGCTATCTTAGAAACAAACAGCCAAAGAAATTTGCCATTTCCTTTATGTACGATAGATAAGAGAGAAGCGAAGAGGACCAACCTGGATCTTTCCACTTAACTCCTTGCTTGATTTCTCTCTCCCTTCATAGAGCTTGCAACTCCTCTCCTACTTTTCTCGCTTTAGAGAATATCTCTAGAGACAATGTAACAAAACACGATGAAAGCATCTCAATCTATAATACCATAAACAATGCAGAATTAGAAATAAATTGACCATACAATTACATTCATAAATACATGATTGTATGGAGGAAAACTCAAAGAACTTTATTAATAGTAGAAGAGAGGATTACAACCTAATTGTCTAATCTAGCATGAAAGCCCTCTTCACCTCATGAAAAGCAAGATCACCCAACAATACAATGTTCCCTCTCAAAGACAAACTAATAGCACTTCTTTACAAATTACAAAATTCCAGCCTCTAGATCTCTCAGATGAGGGATCCATTTATAGATATTTGTAGAGGTGTGAGTTAGCTTTGTGTTTTTTATTAATGTCATCCCACTTGTAGTTCTTAGTTCCATGTAGAGATTTCTTGGATTTCTTACGCATCCCTGGGTGAATTCAGAGAGGCAAGTGTCATAGAGGAAGTTTCTAGAAGAAGATTATTCTTGGGTGAGTATTCGACTCTGGACCAGCGGGAAGGCGAAAAAATAAAAAAATAGGGTTACTGAGTTGTTACAGGGGCAGTGATATATGGAGGGGCACAAAGGAGGGAGATCCACTCCCTCCTTCAAACTTGTCGTGACCAGCTGGGGAAAAAACCTATGGAATATGAAAGAGGACCTTCAAAGGGAAGGAATAGGAATAGTGATGAGGAACAAGACTGACATAAATACAAGGAGAATATTATTATTAAATAAAATGAGGAATAAGACAAGGAACAAGGAACAAAAAGAAAAGCACACAGGGGCCCATGTAAGCCCAAAGCTGCTGTAACTCCTAGAGTTATGTTAAATGAGCTTGCTCTGCAGGAGCATAGGGACCATATGCAAACCTATGCAATCATTTACAAATCCATGGGCTTATGGCCCACTAAAAAGGACTTACAAATGTGGATAAGATACCACTAGAAACCAAAAGGAAGCATTGACCTACACCTAGGTTCAAAGGGTTTCTTTACCGTGGTTTTTGCAAACATCAAAGATAAGGATAGAGTTTTTGAAGGAGGGCCTTACTTCTTTGCTACTGCAGGTCTCTATATGAGACCTTAGATCATGAATTTTGTCCTGGAACATGAGACCTTTACTTCCATCCTGGTTTGGGTAAGGTTCTATTCTCTTCCACTTGACTATTGGCAAACAAAGTCCTTAATAGCCGTAGGAAATAAGTTAGGGAGGTTTGTTAAAGCTTGTGAAGCCACTAGGAGGGTAAAGTATAATTCCTTTGCTCGGATATGTGTGGAGATGGATCTCTCTGGAGCTCTTCTGTTGGCATTATGTTTCAAGTGTTGTCCTTGATGGCAACTCACTCAGAGGTTGGTACAGGTGCTCAGAGGTTGGTACAGGTGATGGCAACTTAATCAGAGGACAGATCTCAGTACAGCAGGACAAGAAAGAGATATACGCAGGTTTATCAAAGAGAATCCGCGTATACACGCAGGTTTGCTTCAGTAAAAGCGCGTATATGTGGAAAACTTATCCTTGGTCCGTGGCGGTTATTCCTTGGAAGTTGTGCCTATGGTTTTTGGACCATGGTGTCTCGACGAACGTGTTGATCCCTAGTTTCGAAGTTGATGGTATTGGTTTGTTATGGTTTTGGACCATGGTATTGAGCAAGGCCTAAGGCTATATAAGGAGAAGATCATTAGGCCAAGAGCACGTGAAAGTGTGAGGAAGTGATGGAGATCTGATAAAGTGTGAGATCCAGATGCTGGTTATGGGTTGGTGATGTCTTGCTTGATCTGAACCAAGGAGGCACTCATGTGAAGGATGTTGAATGAAGGATTGGGATCTCAAGGCTTGGAATGATTATCTTTATATGGGTTGAGTATGGATAGACTAGATCTAGTGACGCATGTTATGAATGTTATGATTTGGGTATATTCTGATGTCAGAAGTAGCTGCAAAGTTATGAGGTTGAATTTGCAGATCTGTACGCGGGTTTGCCTTGCGAAAAGTGCGTATACACGCAGGTTGGGTTCGTCCAAGTAGCGTATACATCATGAGATTTGGTGTTTCAGGTGGCTGTTGATTCTAGTGGTCGTTGCAGAGTTGTGGGCTCTGGTTGTGTTCTGTGACAGGGTTTCAGTATTGGGTGATTCAGAGATTGATTGTATTGCAATGGTGATTGTTCTATGGATCCAGTCTGAAAATTGATGAAACGTGG
>APFE030329130.1:199767-214647 GCA_000404065.3 Pinus taeda
CAAATGAGATCAATAAATATGACATATTAACATATGTGATTAATATGGGAAAATGAAAGGAGGGACATAAGGAAAAATTGCCTTGAAAAACAAACAAACTGTCATAACATATGCTTGCCAAACAACCATCATTCAACCTATCTTCTATTGATTTCTTGCATGAAATTATGAGCATAATCCTCCTTTGCAATCATAACACCATCACAAACCGCGTGGAGGAGACATACCTTGACAAATTTGAGAGGATTTGGAGAAGTTTAACTGTTTGGGTGAGTTTTTGTGCAGGCAGCCAGAATGGTCGCGCACCACCCTGGAATGGTCGCGCACCACTGTAATAGTCGCACCCGTGTAGTTATATACAGCAAAAAACTCACCAAAAAGTCGCGCAGCACCCAGGTGGTCGTGCACACCTGAGGAATGGTCGCGCATCTTCCCAAGCGCTGGATTTGCAAAAAATTGCCAGGAAATCGCCTTCTTTACCTCTAGCACGAAATTTTCACTTTCAATTGCACAATAAGAGTGACTAAAGAGGGAAATTAGCTTTTATAGGGTCATTTTTAAAAAAATTCAACTTTAGAACCCACCTTCTAATGTTTTCAACTTGCTTTTCTTTTTAACACTGTTTAGAGTCTTTTTGTCCTGAAATGAGCTCTTTTGATGCGTTTGACTCCGTTCCTTTTGCAGGTTGACCATCTGATGAGCTGTGGTGAAGGAACCAGGGTTGTTGCCGGCACTTTTGCAAACTTCTGGAAATTTCTTGATTTTTACAAATTTTCTCATGACCTTGGACTTAAAAACAGAGTTTTTAAATCCAAGGTATAAAATGATCTGTAGCTGATGAAAATAACAATGAAACATATGTACATACCTCCTTCTAGCTTGCTGGGCACTCACTGACCTTGACTCATGACCTTGAAGTGATTTTGACTCAAAACCCTAGACCTAAGACCTGGGACCTCAAGACAAAAATAACAATAAGTATGACTCAATTTCATTGTGGTATGACTTGATCCAGCAAAGCCAAGAAGGGAACAAAGACCAGCTCCTCCATTCAGTGTTATGGCATGCCTAGTGGGATGCAAAATTGACACTAATGAGACACCTATAAATGCATATGCAAGGAGTTATTGATCACTGATGGAGGGCTCAAGACCGACACTAACAGAAACAATGGAGCATCTTCTCGACAACTGCTCCTTTTCCTCCAAGCTGTGGGATTCTTTCGCCTCCATCTTTCAACAGTCAGTTAGAGACCAAGGAAGAATCATCAACACCCTAAGTAAGTGGAGAAGCAATTTTATGAATAATGAACTTCTTAGCATAGCCTGGGTTCTAACACCAAGATTCATCATCTAGAACACTTGGAAAGAAAGGAATAACAATATTTTCAAGCAGAAAAAGAAATCACCCCTTTTCCTTTTTTAGTAGATCCTAAAATAGCTTCAAGTGACAGTGGGTTCTATTGTCCAAAATCTCCCTGAGAATCCTCCCTCACCTCTTGAGTGGAGGATTTTCTGCTAGTTAGGATTATAGAGTTTTATTCCTCAGAGCCTGGGTGGGAAGAATCTCTTTAGAGACTCTGAGCTTGATTTTTGGCAACCTCCCCCCAAGGGTTTTTTGAAGTTCAACATTGACGGAGCCTCAAAGGGAAACCTGGGTATAGCGGGTCATGGTCGAGTTTTAAGAGATGAAAAAGGGAACATCCTGTTTATTTTCCATGGTCATCTTGGAAAGGGCACCAACAATATGGCATAAATTATCGCTATGGAACAATGTTTAGAATTCTTGCTTCAAGATAATTTATTGAATGTGATTGTTGAGGCTGATTCTGAGTTAATAATTAACTCAACCAAGAGAATCAGCTGGGGTACGGCACTGGAAAAGGTCTCAAAGAATTGGAGGCTCATCTAGATCTGCCAACGGATCCATAACCACCTTTTAAGCCTCCATACAATAACTTTTAAACATGTTCGGAGATCGGCCAATAAGCTGGTGGATCTCCTAGATAATCAAGGAGTGAATTGCGCAGATGAAAAGTTTGCAACAAAATGGCAAGAGATAACTCAACTGAGTCTCAAGGCAAAATGCCATGATCAAGCAGAGGAAGATTAGTTGTTGTCTAGAAGTAGGACCATGGAGGGTAGCACTGATAACTCAGAAGCGATATCAGCAGAGGAGTGTACATTTTTGGTTTTACAGAGAATAGTGAGCTTTGGCGTTTTAATGTTCGGAGAAGCGAGCTCAGTTAGAGCTTTAGTGGTTGCCAAGTGGGTGGCTTTTATCTAAGGTTTTTAGATAGGTTGGCAGAGGCCTCTTCTCACAATGTCACTGGCAAAGCTGGTTTGCCAAGCGGTTAGGAGCAGGGAGCTCCTAGTGCCCCTGACTTCCTTATTCTTTCACTTTCGAGAGATTGTCCGTATAATGAGCAGTTTTGGAGTGATCGCAAGCCCCGTGAGCGGGAAGTCGTTTCACCCTTTTTGTAGCGATCACATTCAGTGTTTAACACGTGGTAGGGGGACCGTTTGGAAAACCGCTGTGATCGCACATTAAATAGTGGCATGTGGGGTTGTGCAATTTTCTTTTTCGCCTTTGGATCTGTTGATTGAGATCAATGGTCAGGTTTTTTCAGGCTTTTTTGTGAGGCTCGGATGTGCAATTTTGCTAGCCGTTCGTGGTCAGATGTTTGTCTCCGCCGTTGGTTTAGGTTGTAAGCTGCGAACAACTGTTCGTTAAGCTTTTGACTGCTCATTTTGGGTTGGTCTCTTTCGGGTCTTTAGTCCTTTGGTTTTGGGTTATATATCCATACCGTTGGTAGACATCATCTTGGTTTTGCGTCCACTCTGTGCCTGAGTGGTGGTATTATATGTAAGTTATTTTTGAATTAATTCCATAGAAGGTTCATCTCTTGCACCAGCAAAAAAAAGAGGAAGTTTCTAGAAGATTCCATGAGCATCCACTTAGCAAACTACCTCAGACATTTGTCCATTCTCACTCATCACACCCCACAAAAGGCTCTTTTATAATGCATCACACCTTGACCAAGGCGCAGTTAGTATGGTCCAGTTTTGGCTAGTTGTGAGTGGTTTTTCAGGTGGAGCTTCTGGGAAATGATGTAATTAGTTGACTGTGATCCTTTAGGGTCTGAAACAACACTTTTAGGGGTTGAAGAGCCCTTGGTTTATTGACATTTATGATTTGGGTTGCAGTTCCCAAATATGTCTATAATAGTGTCCCCCTAAATCATGAGGTCATAAATCTTTTGATGTCGGGTGAAATACTTTATCATGACGATCTGAGGTATTAGAATTGGAAGGTGACCTATATAAAATACAATACAATACACCATCATCATTTTATTTTCATGATCTAGCTAAGGCAGGCATTCCCATGCTCAGTTTTATAAATTCATTTTCATGTACATAGGATAGATAATCGTCTACTGTTGCTAACTAGTGATTCTTTGTATGTAGAGTCATCATCCCTTAGCTTGGATGATCATCTATGCAACTTTAGTGTATATTTGATGTCTTTATATTCCTGGATATCTCGCAGCCCAGATTAATGAAACTATATCCGCGGTCTTCAAACTTGTTCAATCCTCGCCCGATGTACAAGTCGATCCATGTGAAAAGATGTCCTGAAATCGAACATGGAAAGACATCACCTGATTAGCAGCCAATGATGTGAGTTGTTAACAGGCACGAGAGGGATCACCGATAATGATAGTGACCCTCAAGGTATCATAGTACAATTCACATGGTGTGAATATATGATTTGATGTCAAATACCACGTAAAATCTTTCGGTCCAAGGCCATTGTTGTAAACCTGTCGCCGGAAATGAGAAACTTTCCATTGAGTCATGCAAGCTTCAAAGTGCTGCAAGGGTTGTTCCTAAGTCAACTTCTTGGAAAATGAGCTAATGTTGACAAGAAGTGACCCATCATAGGAGGGCCTTAATGCATCCCACATCTACGACATCAAATGAAGAAAAAAAAAATTAGAGGTGAAAACGATATGATGATACAAGGTTTAGGAATGGTAGTCATGAAAAATGGAGGGTGAAGGTATTGCAGTGGATGAGGCATTAGCTGGGTGGTGAACAATCTAAATGATTTCTCTTGAATATGTTGGTGACACTGAGACAGATTGGTAGTGTTAACCGAAAAATATGGATGGTGTGGAGGACCAATGGTGATATGACCGGTGAATGGAATAACCCGACTCGACTCAATCATGGTGATGGAGTGAATGTGTCATGTTCAAGAGCGACCTGCTACGAATGAAGTTCTTCAAGTTTTATTCCCTTTTTCCCCAGTCATTCCTAACCAGTACCTCTTTGTTTTTCTCAAGCTTGAGGAGGATAACATATGATTGTTCTATAATTTTCCATTCAGGCAAACATGTCACTATGTTTTGGCGAGCCTAGCGACAACGAAACTCGTTCTTGCCTAGGTGGACAAGTTTGTCGGTATTGTTTTAACGAGTTTAACGACAAGGATAACTCGGTCCTTTTCATGTTTAGAGAGTTTGAAAAGGGACAAAAAGGAAACTCCAAGAGTCCTTTTTCATAGCATAATCCCTTAAGTTTAAAAAGTATAAAATAGTATGAAAGGGATGACTTTTCAATCGCTTTAGTGAGCTGAAAAAGGAAAGTGCTTGATCTTTTTGTGGGATGACCCCTCTGATCCAAAAAGGATTAAAATGTAGACGAGGGATGGTTCTTTCCCTTACTTTAACTAGTTATAAAGGCCATTAGCTCAACAACCTTTTCATATTTAACGAGTCTAAAAAGAGCTTAAAAGAAACTCGATTTTGAGGAACAAGTGATGTTTTCGGGTAGCAGTTGGTTCCAGGTAAGTTTGGAACTTCTCAAAACATGGCAGTGTGAAGAGGGTGGTTAACAGAATCACTCATCACAGCTATTCCTCAAAAGGGTAAACAATCAAGTGGAAGCGCATGATCGGCCAAGAGAATGGAGGTGATGGTAAGAACACAACCAAGGCTTGAAAGGCTGATAGCATGGAAATTATAGAGGTCGCTTACTGAAGGTAGGTTTATTTTTTAATGATCTTGAACCTTCCATGAACATATGCTCAGTGGCAGGTTTATTTTTTAACGAGATTGAACCTTGTGGAAACATTGCTCATGATAGTGGTCAAAGATGTTCAATTCATCATTCAACACATTATATTCTTTCATCGGTCATTCAACCTACTCAATTTCTCCTCCAAATTGATTAGAAATAGATATACATGCCTGAAAACCGAGTTAAAAACTAACATTTTACTTGAAGTACATGAATAGTAACATAAAAAGTAGTTTTACCTCTCATTTTTACCATTTCCTTTCGAATTTGGGATTTTGCAGCTCTGGAGTGGTTTTCCCCCTCAAATTTCAGCATCTGATTTTGAGAGATCTGGTGGACTATTCTCCGTGCTGTCAGGAATAGGTAGGAGCTAACCTTGAGCTCTTCATTTTCATTCCATCCTTTTTTTATTTTGAGCAAGTTTTTCACTACTTCTGGGCCCTTAGGGTTTGAAGAACTCATTCTCCCTCCATCACACTTGGACTGCATCAAAAAGTGTGATGCCTACTGAGATGGACACTGGCCAGTTAGTATGCATCTCACCTTGTGCATAGCCAGGGTGCGATGGGCGCAAAAGGGAAACCTTACATGGTGATTTTTCATGAAAAGTTTGCCTAGCTCAAATCAGGATCCTAAATCATATTTTTTTATGTTTCAAAGATTTATCGGGTCAAGATGGTCATCACATGGCATGAACGTGAGCATGAAGAAGAGGACATGATTTTGTTACATGATCAAGGTACAGTTACTGCATTGGGAAACTATGGCTTGCTAAAATTCTTTCACATATCCAACATGAGGCAACAAATCAGTTTGTTGCAATATTTTCTTGATGCATGGGATCCGATCAACCACGTATTCGAGATTAGACGCAAATCCATTCCATTGATAGTCAAGGATATCTACTTTTTGACGGGGTTATCGAGGGGTGGTGCCCCTTTCTCACTATCAGGATCTGCCCGTGGGGGTGAATCTGTGAGGGATTATATTTGCCAGTTTTATAGAGATGGATCTTAGCGCAACAGGCATGGCAAGATCAATATCTGAGATGTCACTAGTTGTTCATTAAGGACCATTTTATTGACCTTTGCTACATTGGCTGGTAGCGCGGTTCTTCATTTGGCCAACAAATCTTATATCCAGTATGTCGTGGAATGCTTGGAACCAAATTTATTCAACTGGTGTGAAGTTGTACTTTCGATCATAAAAGAACAACTCTCAAAGGTAAAGAATGGAAGATCCAAGAACTTTTTCTACGGTTCCATTTTGACTGCTTTCTCCTTGGAGAGGATTCCACTAATGTAGCCACAGTATATTTCACTAGGATTACCAGCACCGAGGGAACCACGGGTCCAAAGATGGGTTGATCTCATGGCCATACATGCTGGTTAGTCACAGATTTCTTTCTCTAATGCCTTATTTGAGTGGTTTGACCATTAGGAGGTGGTCTCTGTGGAGTATCCATATGTTGGGATGGATTTCTAAGGAGAGACAGATTTGGCATTATCGACTGGCAAGCAGTGGAGTGTTATTGGTAAAATTATTTGACCATATTCTTGTTTATCAGTTTTATAATGTTTTCATGTTTTTAAATGTTATAAAGACTAATAAAACTCACATATTCATGCAGATGTTGGGCTAGCGCGACCAACAGCACGCCCAAGGGTAGCAACTGATGTTCTAGCAGGAGAGGTTGTAGGGAGGGCTATCCTTCGTGATCTGGACATAGCAGAGAGCCTGGAAGTGCTACAGGATTAGATCCAAGGTCTCACTCATGGTATTCATGATGTGAGAACTGACGAGTTACCTCTGAGGTTACAACGCCATACTATTGGCGTGCCAAGTCGACGGACTAGGCTATTATGTATGATCAGATAGGCGATGACTTTCTATCAACAACACCATTAGTCTAGGGTGCTTTTCTACATTTTTTGAGTATTTGGGTCGTATGACCAATTTTTTCTTGGACACAAAACATTTTGTAAAAACTATAAACAGTTATATATTTTTGACTTTTGGAGTTTTATTTTGGTTCAACTAATGTGAAATGCTTTTTCTTTACGAATGCTGCAAATGTCTATCTAACACATAATTTGCTAATGAATTAATTAATGTGTTTAAGTTTCTGGAAATGTGTTGATATTGAATGGAATCAAACTGCCTTTTGAAAATCTTGACTCTTAGGAAAATACGATAGATAGATGGATTTTGAACGAAATAGACGCCAGTAAGTTGTAGGATGACGAGTTGCGAATCTAGCCTGACAAAAAATCAGTGTGTGACATGTGCAATGGCATAAGAGAGAAGCTCCATCAACGCATTTTACTCAGTGATGTTGTTCGTTGATCGACCAATACATATCCCCCTAAAAATCACTAACTCATCGCATGGATCAAAAATGGCCCAGTCTGCAGAAGATAGGTTTGGCGTACTATGACTAGCTCCGTCGGCGTATCCAACAAATGATTCCAAAAGGTTCGACATCTGCAACAAATGCAAAGTGGATTGCCTAACCAAAATGAAAACTCTTGACAAAAACAAAAATGTAACAAAAGCATATCTATAAAGAGATTACTATACTTAATCAAGCATAGTAAATCTTAAGATACAACCCAGTTGGGGTTGTGATAGTGGAATCCCATCATAATCTACCAGCTCATAGGCTCCTTTTGCCAATACTCATTTAACAATATAGGGGCCCATCCGTAATGGTTCGAACTTATCTGTTCCCAATTTATTGGAGTCCTGATCGTACAGCAAGACAAGGTCACCTTCTGAGAAGATGCGAGGCTTAACATTTTTGTCAAATTGTGCTTTGACACATTTCTTATGTGCTTCATTAGCCAACGTGGCATCACGACGGGTTTCATCCAAATGGATTAGTTCCAAGAAATGAGTCTCTTCCTCCAAATTTTTGGGAAGTAGATTGATTGCGAGCTCGAGAGATGAAATTTCACACTAGATCCGTGAGACAGCTTGTAGACCATACACCAAATGAAAGGGCGTAAATCCAATCTCATTTCTCACCATTATCCAATATGCCCACAGAGCTAAGTACATGATTAAGTGCCAATTCCGTTTGTGGACTCTGATCATCCTTTGCAGCATGCACTTTACGATTTTGTTGAGATTGAGAAAATGCAATCCATGATCTGTGACTATAGCTTGGGGAACACCAAATCTAGAGACTATATGATTGAAAAAGAAAAGAGCAGCCATTTCACCGCAGTTGTTTAATGTGCGCATCGCCTCGACCCATTTTGTAAAATAGTTGACTGCGACTATGATATACCCATGTCCCCTAGCTGAGTTGGGCTTACATGTCATGAAATCTATGCCCCATTTAGTGAATGGCCCAAAAAAAACTACTGGATGCAGCGGTGCAGGTGGTAATCTAGTTTTTCATTCGAAAATCTGACAAGCATGGAAACTTCTAACTGCGATTATTAAATCTTTGAATATATTAGGCTAGAAGTAACCATCTCGTAAAATATTTTGTGCCATTGCGTAACCAGATTGGTGCTCGACAGACGCACCTAAATGATAATCATTTAAGAATTTCTCGGCCTCCTCATGTGTGAGGCACCTTTGCAGAATTGTATCGACACCACGACGGTAAAGTGTATCATCGACAATCATGTATTCTTTAGCTTGGTATCGAGTACGTCATTGTTCAGAGTGAGAGGTGTTAGGCCTAAATGTTTCAGTTTGGAGATATATCAATATATCTCCATACCATGGATCACTTGATGATATCAGAAACAAACTTTCATCCATGATTGATGCTTTAGATGTCGAATCGTTGGACGATGATGGGAGGTCACAAAGTAACTCCGTGAAAACTAGAGATTTCTTTGATTTGGACTTGGTGAATTTCAAATAAAACTCTTGCAAAATAGCTATGCATTTGGAATGTTTTCCCCTTAGCAATTGACACGACAGAATGTAGGTCATAGGGTTGTGATCTGACAAAATGGTAGTTTTTCGAAAGAGTATATAGTGTTGAAATATCTGTACTACTTGAATAGCTACTAGAGCCAGCTTTTCAATATAGGAGTACATACTTTCTGTATCATTTAAGTTGCAGATTAAATAATATACTAGATGTTCTATTCCATTGTCTTCTTGTACTAAAACCATTGCAATGGATGTATCTATAGCAACAAGATATAATTTAAAGTCTTTTTTATAGTCAGGAGTGTACATTAATCATGACTTTACTAGGGAGTCCTTTAAAGCATCAAAGGAATCTTGTGCAACCTTATCACAATTGAAGGGTACTTCGTTTTTGAAAATACATGTATAACCTTTATAAAGTTCAGCGTAATTTGGAATGAACCACCTTAGAAAGTTTGCTTTCCCCTGGAATTTCTCAATCTTAAGCAAATTTGAAGGTGGAGGCACGTTAATAATGGCATGAACCTTACACGGGTCGAGTTGAATTCTCTCCTTAGAAACTATGAAACCGAGTAATCTACCAGAACCAATAAAAAACACACACTTGTGTGGATTGAGTTGTATCTTGTAGTGTCGGCAACGCATAAATATAGCTCTCAAATGCTATGGATGGTCAGTCTGCTTTCACGAGTGAGCCGGTAGATCATCAAGATATGGTTTAATTATGTTCTTGATGTCGTGGAAGGCATAGTTCATTGTTGTCTAAAAAGTTTTTCCTGTGTTTTTAAAACCAAAGGGTAGTTTATGGTACGTGAATGTGCCCCAAGAACATATAAATGTAGTCTTCGATCGGTCCTGTGGGCAGATATTGATTTGATTGTATTCGGAAAATCCATCCATAAATGAAAATATTTCATATCTGGCACATTCATCAATTATCTGGTTGATGAAGAGTGTAGGTTAGTTGTCTTTTGGACAAGCTTAATTTACATCCCTGTAATCGATGCACACTCTAATCATTCCTCCATTTTTCATCACAGGAACAATATTCGATACCCAATCAATTAGAGGAACAGGGTAAATGAAACTAGCATGTAAAAATTTTTCAACTTCTTCCTTTATGGAAGTGACCTTTTTCGAGTGAGCTGGTCGAAGTTGTTCTCATACTAGTTTAACATCTGGATACATCTTGATTTCATGTTCAACAATGCTCGAGTCTATGCTTGGCATTTCTTCATATGGCCATGCAAAGACATCTCTAAATTTGTGAAAGAGAGCATAGTATATTTCCAGTTCTTACGGAGAACATGATTTGCCAAGAATATTCTTTACAACATTAGGTTTGGTCGAGATATTAATGACGATAGTCTCTTCAATATTGGACATATTTCACTCAGAATCCACCATATTAGAGTATTTGATAGAAAATCAAAAACTGAAGGATGATTAAGGTCACTAGAATAATCTTCATTGTTATCTTGAAAATGGGAACGATGGTGGAAATCTTCCCATGGTGCCTCTCATAGCATCATTTATTGAATGATTCCTTCGTTTGTAGAATGTATACGAGACCAAGGATCGGAAGAGGCGCCATACTCTAGAGACCTGTTTATCCAAACACTCGATGAGTGTTGATTTGGGTTTGCTTCCCAGGGCTAGAAAATTGATTGCTACAAAGTTTCTATGGGGCTTGGGGGCAATGATCCATACTAATAAAATGTTTATAATTCTTCTTAATGTTTGATGATGTAGAAGATATCATATGACAAGTTTCCACTATGGCCACTTCCGCCAGATTACTTATTGGTGGGAGGGCAAACGTACCCAATAAGGTGGGGTCTTTTAGGAGACCTACACTGACATTTTGAAGCAATTGAGAGCTTCCATGGATCATTGGAATGCTTCCCGTAGCTTGTGAACTATTGGGGAAAAAGGTTAGTTGGTCAACGATTGTAATTCCGCCTTTGAAGGGAAATGCAATCTTTCTAAAATATGTTGACACAATAGTAGCCATAGCATAAATCTAGTGCCTTCCTAGTAAGATATTATAGTCGAGGTTTCCATCAATGACCTCGACTTCAATTTCTATTGTTTTCCCCCCAGTTCAACATGAAATTTACTTAATATCCCATATGTCGTGTATGCTTTTCCATTGAATTCATTTAACATCGTTGATGATTGTGACAAAGGTGGTGAGCCTAAAGTTTTCTAGCAACTCATTGACATAATACAGGTAGATTCCCCCTCATCAATGATGGTTTGATGAACAATTTTGTTGAGGGCTTTTACTTGTATAAGGAAAGCAAGTTGGGCTAGTAACTGAGGTTCATATCCTTTATGGTTAAAGGTCACAAGGTTAGAATCTGTTAGGTCAATCCTACCTATTGCTGATAATGAAGCCTGCTTTTAGGAGGGGCAATTCTGTAGCACTTCAAGTGTTGAGATAGTGGATGGCGATTCAGCCAGATCATCCACTATATTATAATTTTGTGTTGCTCGGGCACGAGGATTAAATGTTGATTTATGTACTACTCCCTTTGGTGGCTTTATAGTTAATTTAGGAATGATGGGTGGCACAACTTATGATGAAGTTGTTGTTGAATTACTGGTTTGATCTGTAGCCTTCTTGTTCAACATCTATCGATTCCCATAATCTTTATTCCTTGTCAATATCAAAGCATCATTTTGTAGTTTCGAGATGGATAACATAAGCACTTGGGATGGGGAAGCATGATTGCTAGCAACCAGATTGGTTTTTGGGTTCAGAAATGGATTAGTTAATACCGCTGAGGTACTTGAAGTTTTTAAAAAAATTCTTGACCTTATCTCTTTGTGGACAATTTTTCATATAATGGTCCTCATTACATATGAAACATGGCTGATTAGGTTTCTTTTTCCTAGCAGGGTTTCCAAAAGGTTTTTCAAGAGTCAAATCTTCTTGTTTCTTAATTTTTTTTTCCCTTTCCTCTTGCCTCCTAGTTGCTTTGGTTCTTTGTCCTTGTCTGATGACATGGCATTAACCTTCGAGGCAGGAATTTTGTCATTTTATTTTTGACTACATACTGCAAGTGCTTTACCGGATGGAGCCTTTGCGGTTTGCGTACTTGAGGTACCAATCATTTCATCACCAGCATGAGAGTCCCTATTTTACTTAGGAGGGGGAGGAATGGAAAATTCCAATCTAGGAGCATCACTAATTTTGTCATAGAGCATGCCAGACTGCATATAGATCAAGTCTAAATATTGTGCACGAGTAATGACTTGTTCTTCAGTGAGAAATCCTCCTTTTGCCACATCTTTAGTAATAGAAGGTAATAATGAACTAATAAACCAATCAGCTAGAGCTGATCAGGAACATATGTCTTTACCATTCGACGATGACGTCACCACTCATGAATATGATCAAATATGTGAGTGGTTGTTGTCCATTTAAAGTTGGTAAGGAGTTTTTTTCCCATTTCATACCCTATGGGTAGTTGAAAGTGGGTTAGAAAGGTAGTGGAAAGGGTGCTAAAGTTATCAAATGAGCTTCTAGGAAATTCGATGTACCATTTCCCTACCAGAGTTATTATGAAACCAGCTCAAGAAAAGATATAAAAGATAGATAAACGCCTTAGAATTCAGCCTCTTCGAGGGGGCAACCTCCTTTACATTACATAAATGAAAATTTATTCGACGATACAAATGAAAAAAGCTCCTTACTATATATATTAGTCTAGGGAGTCACAATATAACCCAGCCAACCTAACAATAATAATATAAAGCCACAAAAATAACAATAGAGGGATTCTATGGGGCACAATAATAACAATATGGGGGCAATAGGGGTGCAACAATATTAATAAGGGGTACAACTACAATAGTAATGGGTTAATCACTAGTATTATAGGGACCCAACATGCCCCCCTCCTTCAAAAAAAGTGTTCTCCTCAACACTTGAGTAGTTCTAGATACTTCTGTATAAAATTCTCATCCTCTCATGTGGAATCTTCAGCAAATAATTTCTTCCACTTGATAAGATACTCCGAAATTGATCGATTTCATGGTTGTCAAGTTCTTGATTCTGTGACTGCTTGCAGTTCCAATATAATTTTTCCTTCCTCGTCAAGTTCTGGAAATATTGTTTGAACTGGTAGCTTGTCGCCTATAACCTTCTTTAAACATGAAATATGGAAAACTGGGTGCAATCGAGAAGCTGCAGGAAGCTCCAATTTGTATGCCATAGTACCAATATTTTGCAACACCTTGTATGGACCATAATACTTTGGTGATAATTTATTATCCTTCTTAGCTTGTTTGAGGGACATTTTCTTATATGGTTGTAGCCATAGGAATACCCAATCACCTACATCAAAACTTCTTTTGCTACGATGTTCATCTTCCTGTTGTTTCATTCTATTTTGTGCCAACACGAGGTTATCCTTTAAGAGTTGGAGGACTTGTTGTTGATGTTAAATGTGATGTTCCACTGCCTGAACCTTAGAATTTTCTCTTAAATATGATGTGATGGATGGTGGTTGATACACATAAAGTGCCAAAAATGGGGTCATTTTTGTTTTTGTATGGAAGGAAGTTTTATACCAGCATTCAACCAGAGGCAACCATTTGACCCATTATGTATGTTTATCAGATACAAAGCAACGAAGATATCCTTCCAAACATTTGTTTACTATCTCAGTTTGCCCATCAGATTGAGGATGATAAGATGAGATATGAGCTAACTGAGTACCAAGACAAGAAAATAATTATGTCCAAAAATTTCCAGTGAAAATGGGATCTCTGTCACTTACAATAATCTTTGGATTTCCATGTAGTTTTTGAATTGTTTCCATAAATGCAGTAAAAACTGTACTGGCTTTAAATGGATGTGATAATGCACAAAAGTGTGCATACTTGGTAAGTCTGTCAACTACCACCATGATGACACACTTTCCCTCAGACTTGGGTAAACATGTGATAAAACCCATTGAAACCTCCTCCCAAAGTTGGCTTGGAATGGATAAAGGTTGTAATAGACCCGGGGTCTTAATTGTTTCAACTTTATTTTGTTGGCAAAACAAACATTCCGCCACAAACTTTTGAATATCTAATTTAAGGCCATCCCAAAAAAATTCCTTCTTAACCCTATGGTAAGTTTTTAAAAATCCTGAGTGTGCTCCTAAGGGAGAAGTGTGCAATTCCATAAGAATCTTTTGTTTTAGCTGGGAATTCTTACAAAGGTATAAGCGATCTTTGTACCATAACGAATCATTTTGCCAGCTAAATGTATCAGACGTACTGGAATCTTGTTTTAATTTTCGAATAAGTGCCCACACTTCTTCATCATTTTCCATTCCTCCCTTGCTTCGTTTATCCAATCTAGTTGGATAATAGAAATGGCGCACAACCATGCTTCCACATCCTCATCCTTTCTTGAGAGTGCATCTGCCACCACATTTTGCTTCCCTTTTTTGTAGATGATTTCAAAGTCATAACCCAACATGTTTGTGACCCACTTTTGTTGCTCTTCAGAGGATAATCTTTGTTCTAAAAAGTATTTAAGGCTATCATGATCCGTTTTTACCTTGAAGTGTCTTCCCATTAGGTAGGTTTGCCATTTCTTAAGTGCATGGAGTATTGCCAACATTTCTTTCTCATAAATAGCTTTGATTAAAAACTTTCCCTTGATCGGACGACTTTCAAAAGCAATGGGTCTTTCATCTTGCATTAGAACAGCACCAATTCCATTTCCTGAAGCATCACATTCCACAATAAAGGTTTTTGTGAAGTACGGTGTAGCTAAGACCGGTGCTTGGCACATTACCTCCTTAAGATGTTCGAAGGCCTTTGTTGCTTTCGGAGTCCATGAAAATGCATCTTTCTTCAATAATGTTGTTAGAGGTGCTGCTATTCTCCC
>APFE030329136.1:0-15609 GCA_000404065.3 Pinus taeda
TTGAACATGACACTTTCCTTCCACATCCATGTCGGGTTGGGTTGTTCCATTCACTGGTCATCACCATTGGTCCATCACACCATCCATATTTTGGGTTAACGCTACCAATCCATCGTTAGTGTCGCCGATATTTTCAAGAGAAGTCATTTCGACAATTCACCTGTGTCTCACCCACTACAATACATTCATGCTCCATTCCTTCATGACCGCCACCCTAAACCCTGTATCATCAGATTGTTTTCACCTCCAAAATCATTTGCTTCATTCTATGTCATTGATGTGGGATTCATTAAGGCCCTCCTTCGATGGGTTGCTTCTTGTCGACATCAACTCATTATCCAAGAAGTTGACTTAGGAACAACCCTTTCAGTACTTTGAAGCTTGCATGCCTCAATGGCAAGTTTCTCTCTTTTGGCGACAGATTTACATCAATGGCCTTCGACCGAGAGATTTTACGTGGTATTCGATGCCAAGTCCTTTTTCACACCACGTGAATTGTACTGTAGTACCTTGAGGGTCATTGTCATTATTGGTGATTCCTCTCACGCCTGTTAACAGCTTACATCATTGGCTGGTAATCAGGCGATGTCTTTCTATGTTCGACTAGAGAACATTTTTCACATGGATCGACTTTTACTCTGAGTGAAGATTGAACGATTTTTTAACACCCCGGATCTAGTTTCATCGATCTGGGCTGCGATATATTCAGGAATATAAAGGCATCAAGTGTACATCATTTCCAAATAGATGATCATCCAAATCAAAGGATGATGAGTCCATATCATCAATCTGTCACACAGACGATTGTCTGTCCTATGTACATGAAAATGAATTTATAAAGCTGAGCATGGGAATGCCCGCCTCAGCTAGATCATGAAAAAATGTTTTCAAAATAATGTATCGTATTGTATCTTATTATAGGTTGCCTCCCAGCTCGAAAAAACTTCGGATCCTCATAGTAAAGCATTTCACCTGACATCAAAAATATTAACGACCTCATGCTTTAGGAGGCAACTGTTATAGACATTTTTGGGCACTTCAACCCCAACCATAAATGTCCATAAACTAAGGGCTCCTAAGTCCCTAAAAGTGTTGCTTCACTGCCTAAATGAACAAGGTCAGCTGATTACATCATCTCCCAGAAGTTCTCCACTAAAAACTGCTCATAAATGGTCAAATCTGGACCATACTGAAACCCCAGTGTAGAGGGTGCGATGCATATCACCTTCCTAGTGTATAGGATGCGATGCATACTGAATGGCTCCTCTGTAGGGCGCGATGGTCGGGAATGGACAAATGGCAGGGACAAAATGCGACGTGGAAGATCATGGAATCTTCCAGAAGCTTCCCCTCTGACACTTGCCTCTCTGTTTTCGACCAGGGATGAGTAAGAGATCATCATTCTCCAAGTGGAAGTAGGAACTATCAGAGAGAGGACACTAATCAAGACCCAGAAATGATCACCTCCCTATAATCATCTTATATGGATCCCTCATCACAGATATCCAGAGGCTGGAATTTTGTATCTTATAGAGAAGTGTTATTGTTTTCTGGTATAATTTCACAGTGTTGGGTGACTAAGCTTTACTTGAGGTGAAGAAGGGCTTTCTAGCTGGAGGATGATGCTGGGTCAGAATATATGGTTGTAATCCTCTTGCTACTTTTCATCTTAATAAAGCTATTCAATTTTTCCTCCATATTCTTGTGTACTTGTTTATATATGCATTTGTATGGTTAACACACATCTGGTCCTGTGTTATTTATGAATATAGATCTTTGTTCTTCAATAGTACTATGTTGTTGTGATTCCATAGGTGCTCTTTGAAGCTGGGTAGACAAAGCAGAAGCGACAAAGCTCTATCAGGTTGGAGAGGAAATCAAGCGCAAGACTAAGGTTGGTCTCCTTTGTTCCACTCTTATCTATTTTCATAAAGGAAAGCGAAAGTAGACTTTACTTGTTTTTTTCTAAGATAGCCACCAATCTTAGTGGGAATAGTAGCATCCGAGTGGACACTATTCTCGGTAACAGTCCCTATGCTTGTTGATGTACTTGTAACTGGCAAAGTAGTAGCTGGAGGAATTGTTGGTGCGAAGGCAATATCCAATGTGGAGGGAGACTCTTGGAATTACAGTTTGAGGAGTGGTGGCCAGCTCACTCTATTTAGATTGTATCAAGTTATCTATCTCCTTCTCTATCTCTTTGAGTTGTTCATTAAGCTTTAGGACAAATTCCATAAGCTCTTCCTCCTTCTTGGTTTCCACTACTTCAGTTGTTTGAGGATGATGAAGAGGAGGAATATTGAGCTGCATTTTCAGTGCAGCTATGTCATCATTTTTCTTCTTAATAAAAATTTTTGCAGCTTTCATGTCTTTAGGATCATGCCCAGTTCTATGACTAAGTCCTCTAGGGACTTTATTAGAGTATATTTGGCCTGTGAAGAGGCCTTTTATAACTGGAATTGAGCTGATATATTATTCAGCGAAGTTTGGAGTTGGTGAGCTGCAATTGCTTTGTTGGTCAAGGTGGAGTAGACCATTTCCCCAATCTACTTGTGTAATTCTATTTGGTCAATAGTATGGATATCCTTTACCAATACTTCAAAGTCTATTTTCAGATAATTTGCCATTGATTTGGGTTGCTTTGTAGTTGGTTTCAAAAAACTCATATGCATCTTACCTTCCTTTATGTCAAAGACTGACATTAGCCTTATTTGATTTGTTGGAGCCATTTTCAGGTAATGTGCATAAATTTGGGCTTTTAACCTTTCATTTCTTGCCTTGATTTCTTTGTATTTATATTTGATATCTTGGCTCTAGCCAGTAGGAGCCCTGAAGGAGGATACTTCCACGCTCTATTGTCTTTCCAACATTTGAGCCTGTGAGGTGGAAGGTTCTTGTGTACCTCCTGAAGGAGTGGTATGCCTGCTTTCTGCTCATGTAGTTCCTGTTGTCTCCTCAGTATACTCATGTTCTGAAAATGGGTTCAACCTTTGCCTCTTAACATAGGCCTGGGCAATAGATCTACTAGAAGGAGTGGCCTCCTCTCTATCTCTTTTTAGATTCCTCTCCTCATTTAGAGGAGTCTGCAAAATAGGAGGATTGCTCATGGTTTTTTCTGGTTGAGCAATTTCTTCTGAAATCTCAAGCTATTCAGATTCTTCCAGCTACTCTGATGGCCCTGGTGGTTCTAATGGTTGTTCTTCTGCTATTTGCCCACTATGTCCCTATCATTCTATTTGAGATTGGGACTCTCCTGGAACCTATACAAATGAATTCTCATCAAGTCTTCTTTCTAAATCAAACAATACATTATCGACAACAACCTCTATGCTATCTCAGTCTACCAAAGTGTTTTCCACCCATTCAAGTTGATTAGCATGCTATTCAATTTTAGGAATCCTGTGGTGGATGTAAGGAGATAAATTGTTTTTCTGTCTTCTATTACAGATGACATCAAAGGGGTCATAATTCTAGATGAAACTTTGTTTGAGTTTGAGCCCTTGAATAATTTCATCTGCAACCCTTCCAACCTCTCTATTGTTACACACAAAGGGGCCTAGCTGGTTTTTTATCCTAAGTTGAGCTTTCTTCTTAGCTTTCACAAAATGTACTTCATCAGAGTTGATTATTTTCCTGTAGTACTCTAGGGAAAATAATCTCATGGGGAGGTACCTTGGCAATTTGTAGGGTGGCAATTCACAGCCATATATCCTAATTTTTGTGTGGTTTTGGTATAAATACCAATCTCTCACTTTGTACTATTTGGATAGATGAAGGATCCTCCTGATATTTGCACAGATTCTTGGAGGACTTCCTATCAGTATGGTGGCCAATGGATGCACAAATAGATCTATAAAATCTGTATAGGGGTATGGAGATTCATATTTGTGGAACAGAGGGGTCTAGAAGACCACTAACCTAGGATTTCCCCTGGTGTCAAGCTTCTGAATAGGGAAGGGAAATTTGTTAGCTTGATAGTAAAGAAAGAGATGGTATAACACTTCTGAGTATTTGAATACTCTCTCATTTTCCAACCTCATGAACTGATCATGAATTTTGTCTGAGATGAATTTGGCAGGGGGCTGCCCAAGGGTGAAAATGGACATGAAGGAAAAAATAATCTCATCTACATATTCACTAGTAGTGTAGCCTAGAATGTTGGATATCATTGATATGATGTCTTTGCCAAGCTGAGAAAAGAAGCATGACATGTAAGGAGGGGGGTCCTTTGGTATGTGTTTTTCTTCTACAATGAAAGTATGGAGTATTTGAGCACTTTTGGAATGGGGGAGCTTAGGGAATCTGTCAAGCAAGTCTACAATGGAAAGGGGAGTGAGGTTTTGACCAGGTTGTAACTACAACATTTCATTTATGGACTCAGTGGTGATGGTGAAAAGCATTGTTTGGTCTGAGGACATCACCGCTCTTAAGGTGGGATTGTAGCTCATATGACAATAGTGAACAACGTCTGGGAAGATATGGACGTTGGGGAATTGGTACTTGGCCAGGTTTGATTCCTAGAGACCTATTTTTTCTGCATGGTTCAAATACTGGTCTTTGTGCCTACAGTATAATTTCAATGGGGATTCTTCAAAAATGATGTCTTTAATCTAAAAGTCCATGTCTTCCAGGGGAAGATGATCTAAGTCCCTATGAGGAGTAGAAATGGGCATGACATTCAATGCAATTGGGGCATCCATCCTTGGTTCTTGTGGATTCAAGGACAGAAGCCTAGGGTTTTCAGTGAAATTGGGAGAAACTGGTCTATTTCAAGGTATTTTGGAGTCACTAGGCAACTTATCTTACTAAATTACTTAGTAATTTGAAGCAATCTAGTTTAGGTTTGGTAATAAAACAGGGTTTTTTAGTAAATTTGGGTTAAATACCCGGTTTCAACTTTTGAACGGAGTAATAACAACTATGCACTATTTACAGGAAGCACACTCATTTGAAAGGTGTTTTGGAGTTTCAACAGGTTCAGTAAGTTGGCAGTTGGTCGCAGGTTGGTGGTTGCATGTACTCTGGTGCTTGCATGGAGGTCAGAATGTTATTTTTCATGATAAAACGAAAGACTATAAGTTATTTTTAGTTTTATTTGTAAAGTCAATGATTTTGGCGGGTACTCTAGGAAAAGGACAACTTGGTGTTAAGTGGGAGATGTGACATTTTGGCGTTTAGCAGGAGGCGGTAAGCAGGATCCATTGCACTGATTTTTGGGATAAAGTGGTTTTGGGGGGAGGCTGCTGGCCGCTCGATGCCATTCATCAGGCGCCATGCAACGGCAGGGTGAATAATGAAACCACCCATGTCAGACGGGTAAAGGTCGGCCTTCGGAGGCCGCCCGATATGAGTGTCGATCATTGGATCAAAAGGGGCTAGATCGCACGGTGATCGGGGCAATGATTTGATGTGAGGTTTAATGGAAGGGCCCGATGGGTTTTTAATGTGTGGAAGGATTAATAAATGAAGGGTTGTGGAGGGTTAATGACGTTGGGAGTGATTTAATTGGTGGGGACAGATTATTAATTAATCACTGATTGATTAATTAATCTCTTTTATTTCAGCAATGGGTCATGGTTGTTGATTAGTCATTGATCGACTTAATTAATCCCTTAATTATTTACTAATAGGGTTTATGTTTCAAACCTTGGGGCGGAATATTAGCGTGTGGGGTTTTTTAATAAAACATACAGGAAAGGGGTATTTGTCTGGATTTAATAAGTAAAGTCAGAAGTCAATATGGAATGAAAGAGAAAAATGAAGTGCGCTAAGTGTAATGTATGTAAAATGGTTTTGCTTGGGGGGATTACTTTTCCTAGGCAAATGGTAATTTTACCTTAAGAAAAGGGATTTTTTAGAGGAGATGAGTGAATTATGGAGGGGGTGAATGTTGGTGAGGGGGCTTTTAGTACTTGTACCTTATAAGTTACTGGGCCAAGTGTCTGGTCCCTCCAGAAGTCAAAGAAATGCTCTGAGCCCCTTTAACTTAAGGTTTTAGGTACTTTTGGCTTTACTTATAGGAAATTAGTAAAATTAAAGGTAAAATGAATGGGGAAATTAATCACTTGAATTTGTGTAAATGTTCAAATATCATCCATACTTTAGCAACTTGTTGATGAAATTAAATGATATGATCTTAACTAATCATTCATCACAGTTTTGCAACCATTCAACTACTTACACATCTACTTATCCTACCATTTTTTCTACTCTTTATTAGGGTGCTCTTAAGTTGGCAAACCCTTATCAAACATTTTCTTTTCTTTTTACAATAGAAATCTATTTAAGTCTATCCTCCTTACATCTAAGGGCTCAGATTAAACTATTGAGCTCCTTTTATTTACTCTACCTATCTACTTATATGCCAAGATTAAACAGTTTGGCTACAATTTCATTCTCTATCTATAAACATGAAATTTAAAGCATGAGATAGCCAAGTTTTAACTATTTGACCATCCATGGATTGTGGCAAAGGTAAAACTTTGCACACAATATTTCTATTTTACATCAAAAGTAAATGGTAGTGGCTTTTGGACTTGCACACTTTCATGGTATTTTCTTTTTCCTTGGGGTTAATTTTTCATCTTTTTTGACCTTTTTTACTCTTTTTTTCCTTTGATTTTTCTTTTAGGACATACCCTCTTTACATTTTCTTAATTTTTTTTTTGAATATGGAAAACATTTGCAGAAATCAAAGATATGTACATATTACAAATTTGACCTCAGCCATTCAAAAATTATGACACCTATTGGTATAGGAACATAACAAGAGCTACATAGAAAAGAGAAGGAAGCAGAGCAGGGACAAATACAACAAGGGACACAACATGTACATGCATATGAAACTATGCCCATACAGGTAGTAGACTCATCCAAGCAACTCGCACAAAGCAGACAGGGTGAGTAGCCGTAGGAGCAGGACTTCGCTCAAGAGATCGAATGAGTACTTGGGCAGATGGATACATAGATAGAGCAACTTGTGTTAGAGCAAGACATCAACCTCATGCCTTACCACCAAGAGGTTGATCTAATGGCTTCACCGCATCTAGAAGCAGAGCAGGTCCCAAGCGACCAAGCATATACTGAGATCCTTAGAGACAATTCGAAGGAAGAGATGCACAACATATCATTCAACGAGTTGCAACATAGAGTTATGTAATCACGCAAAGTGTCTACTCTAGATGACCACACATCTCCTGCATAGATTAGTGAATGAGTGATCATATCTGATGTGCGTAAGCATCTAGCAGCATTGGCCGATGCTACAAGACAATATGTCAAAGCCGCTAGCTCGAGTGTTCGCTTCTTAATAGAAGAGAATGAGAAAATGGCTAAGGGGTTACAGATGGCCAAGCAAGGAGGAGAACTCGTTACATCATCCACCCAAGAAGAGTTACAGAAGGTGATACTGGATGAAGTATTGTCCCTTTGAGACAGTCATGCAGGCATTGTAATTTGGATTTGGTACCGTGCATAAGGCAGTTATCCATCTCAACCATTGGCATCAGCAATGTGCTAGGAGAGCACATATCTTATCAAACTTGCATACTCTTGTTGACCACATGCAAACATGGACAATGAGATACAAGGGAGATATGTTACACTTGCCCAAGATGATGAAGCCTAGAGCAGTTGAGTTGAAGGCACACATCTAGAGTTAGATCCGAAACTATGAAGAACTCTAGGATCTCATCACTACTCTACAGGCTTCCCATGCACGGTTGTTCAAAAGAATGAATGTTTTTGTGCATGCACATATGATCCCATCTATTGGGACACTCACCAAAGAAAAGACAAAGTCACAAGTCTAACTAGAGCTTGACTTATACTTTGATGAGTTGATGTGCATAGCCACCATCGAAGACTTGGAAATCACTGTAGATAATATGCATCAGTATGTTGCTGGTCCAACCACACTCAATACAATGATGAGAATTTTATCAGATGAGTTGGACAAAGGAGCCGAAGCAGTGTAACCAGATGCAATGGAGGCAAGAGTTCATTTCCAAAAATATGTCACCACGAAGTACATAAACACCATTGCGGACTACCAATATTGGTATTAGTTCACCACCATTGACCCTCATGAGGATGTCGAAGAGTTGGTCTTCTCACAGTTGTCTGAGTCATAGTGATGTCTTTCATGGATTGCTAAATCCTATTTTTGTCTCACATGGGTACATGTGCCGATTGTATGTAACATCTTGTCAACTGGAAGTTCAAGTGTCGATAGGTAAATGTAACAATCATAGAGTAGTTGAAAAGTCATGAGGGTAGATGAACCATCACAAAGGGGAAGGTCAAGGGCCACCCCATCCTTTTCTATATATAGTCCCTCATAACTCACTACATAGGCTTTTAGTTGGCCAAGCTTTGATAGGATTATCTTAGAGAAATCTTGGAGAGTATTGTAACGAGAATTGGTTTCTCCATAGTATAGAGCTAGTACATCTCTTTGGAGGAGTAGGTGGCAGTGACTGTAACGTTCTGCTATTGGGACTAGTGGTTGGTCATGGTTGTACTGTATGATTCGAACTTTTACTTCTTAATATAACAGAGCCAAAATGTTTCATTCATATGTTGTTATTGTATTTCAGTTATCTTAGTTACTCTAATGATATATGTATTTGTTTTCTTACGCATGCATGTATGGAATCTTTTTGTATAAGTATGTATGAATCTTACTAAGATGTGTTGTCGTTTTAACCATCACTTTGGATTATTAGCTTACTTTCTTTCCAGTTTGTGATGAATCTTTTCTCATGTGTTCCCTTCTTACCTGCATGCTTTCATAGGTTCTCCAAGGGGCACACTCACCTCACTTTCTATGTGTTAGAACCATTCATACACCTTCCTTGGCTTGATTCACATGTCATACCCTTGCTACCAACAAAGACATCTTACTCACCTCTGCGTGCAACCGTGGTCAAGGTGATACGGTATGACCCACTGATGGGACTCCTACACCAATTGGTCTGAGGTCTAGTTGGGACTTCTTACCAGGGAGATCCCCTAACATGTTGGCAGGTCCAACACTTTCAATAGGTCTGTAACCCTAAAACAAAAACCCTAGATGAATTTCGCTCCTTTGATAGTCTCTTCAAGAGGGAGACTCCTTTCATTTCCTTATTTGTCTTTCTTAAGCAAAGTCTCTTCCCAAAATTCATCACTCTTTATATGGCTGCAAGATTTGGTCTATCCTTGCCAACTTCAGACCTGCAATATCTTGCATGTGTGAGGGTAAAATGGACCAAAAAGTTCCTCCAATGATGACCCTTCTCCTTCACTATCCTTCCTTGTTCCTTTGTTGGTCTAGAGGCTCTTTAGTATGGTTTTCACACTCCTTCTTGGTGACTTTATTCACCAAATTTCTTACTTTGAAATGAGGACGAGCATGGGTATTTATAGTCATTGGTTCATCTCTATTAGGCTGACATGATCCCTAGAGAAGTCCAACATGATCTCTATTGAATCTTATTTATAAGATGACTTTAGCGAGGGCTAGTGACATTGTCTTGGAGGGTTACTTACAAGAATAAATATGATTCTTTACAATATGTAACATGACTTCATTACATGAAAATGACTCTTTAGACCTTTATATCTAGATGAAAAAATCCCTAAGGACTCTCAATGGAAGTCTCAACTAAAATAAAATCATAATTACATGTCATTATGAAGACCGAATCTAGTTACACTTTTCAAGAGCTTCTCCCAAACATACATTCATTTCTTACATAATATATACATTCATTGGTATTATGACCAAAATTAAAAAACCTTTTATATCAGAACGTACATTTCCTTTGTGGTTCTTTTTCCTTGATAGGAAAGGATCTCTGATAGTTCTTCACTCGATCTCTCTAGATGATCAAATTACTGCCTTAAGCATTTATTGACTGTTGATTCTTGAAGTTGTAGTACAATAGAATTTTATACTATTTACTACTATTTTTTTTTTATGTTTTCTTCACTACATCATTTTTCCAACACTTTTTTACCTTCCTTTCATTGGGTCCTTTACCTACCTTAGCATGAGTAACAAATTTTTTGAATTTATCTTTCTTATATATTGATTCCTCCTTAAATATGAGAGAATTATTAATTGGAGGATACCTTTGAATGCTAAGAATATCATCCAAGATCTTGGACCCCTTTTGAAGCTTTTGATTTTGAGACAAATTATCACTATCGTTTTCTAAATCATTTCTCAATGAAATTGTCTAAACTTCTAGTCTCTGATGGTAAGCTTCTCCCTTACTCAGCTAACTTTTCAAGATCATTCACTTTTTTTACTTCTCCTTTTTGAGTTTTCAAATCAATAATTACTTTCTCAACTCATTATTCCCAAGCTCTTATTCCTCTTGTCGCTATGTTTTCATTACTTCTATAGTAGAGGTGAGCCTCTCATCTACATATTCTTCTACTCTTTTAGTCTTACTGGTAGATTGACAACCAAGATCTATTTCACCTTCATCTCCTTCTTCATCACTATGAGGGATGCATTCACATTCTTCTATAAATTGACACCCATAGGATCATTTATCATTTTCCTCATATAGTGCTCTTTCTTCTTCTGTATAGGTATCCTTATCTGTAATTGATATGAATGTAGTTCATTGTTCACAACTACTAGATGTATGAATATATATGTCCTCAAATAATGCACATGAAAATTTATATGATAAATGACCTACTTCTTTACATTTGCAACAAAATAGTATCTTACTTATAGTTTGCATCACCTTAGGATATTCTTCTTCATCTATGGAGTGATGAGAAGAATTTTTCACATTGGAGTGAGATATTTCACCTTCTAAGAATCTCCCCTTTGAGATTATTTCTTCTTCATTCATTTCTTCTAATTATCTCTAACAATAACTTCTTTCGGACATTACTATTTATAAGAGAGAGAGTGTTATTCAATATTTATATGTGCCTCTTGAACTTCTCCTCGATACATGCATTAAATATTCTCCTACCTTTTTTTTGTTGGTACATTATGTCTTAATTTATCAAAGTCTACATCTAATAGTAATTTCTTATCTTCTTATCCATGTCCATTCTTTTCACTATTTACCATAGAGGACCATACATCTATATCCAAATCCATTAAATAGTCTTCCATTTTAAAATTCCAAAGCACATACTCTTCTCCATTAAAAAATGGTACTCCTAGTGAATTAACCAATCCTAATTAGAGAAGCTTCCTTTTAATCTACCTTCAATAAGTTAAGTTATTTGTGAAGGAACCAACTCTAATACAAATTTTTGGAAACAAGATTAATCTTAGGCTAGGGCTAGGTAAATCAATATTAAGGCTAGTTTTACAATGATTGACAATTAGCATTTTACTTTTACTTAGAAACCATTCATATCAACAACTAATATCATGGCATGTAAGAAACAATGTAAGTTAACAAATGAACATACAAAGGAACAACAAAAACATAAAACAAATTGTGCACTAAGAGTTTAACATGGAAACCCTTCTATGAGAAAAAATAAAAATTCTTCATTGTATTATGATATAGATCAAAAGACACTACTCTGATTACATTAAGTTTGGTGAGCACCCACTCAAAATAAGAACCAAATCGCTTATAATGTTTTGTTGGAATCAAATAGTTAGAAGTACCAACTCCCTTATGTGTGTTGCTAACACCCACTAGTAGGAAGCAACAACTCCATTATTTGTTTTTCTAGCACCCACTACTAGGAAGTGCCAAATCCATTTCTATCGACAGTCGAATAATTTAGAATAAGCAACGACTCCTTGATTTTTGCAAGCACCCACTTATAGGACGCACCAACAACCAAGCTATATATAAAGGACCCATTATCATGGAAGCATGAACTTCTTGTTGTGTAGGTACCAACTTGTTGTCCATAAGGAAAAATTTGTTTTCTACTATGGCTCTAACTCATCCTAATGCATACCTTGAATCAACCCATGGCCTATTTTTCTCATCGCCATTTCTCTATTTACAAATCACACATGGTTCTTTTACTCCTGCCTTTTTTTAGGAGAATTATACATATGCGCTTGGCCTACCCATATAGTTTACATATCAATATACATTGGCCTTCTCTTCTCCACTCTATCTCACAACCTCACTCTTAGACACATTTGGCCACACATTACAATTTTCCCAACCTATCTCACTATGCTCACAATTTTTTTGTTTATCTATCACACGTCTCAATGTAGGTTTCTTTTTCATTTCACAATGCTTGGGGAAGACTTCAACATGGCTAATTTTCTCATCCTTCAAGCCTTAATAGGACCAAAAGAATGGGTTTCATTTACTAAGCCTCATGGCAGAAGTATGATATGCATTACTATTCTATACAATTCTAGGAGAGCACTTTGGTATATCTCACATGGCTCAAGATAACTGCATTAATTAAATTGAGTATGGGAAACACTTACTTCTTCTGGATTTCAGGATGATCTTCAGTATGGGTTATTCTTATTGAGAATTGAACTCCATTACAACTTGTACTACTCATGAAATGTCACTATTAATTATGTATGGAACAAGAATTCCTTCACAATTCTTGAAGAGCCAACACAGAGTCACTTACTACTTCCAACATAGGAAGTTTTCTATCACTTCTCATGATCATGCCAATCCAATGATAATTCAATCATGATGTGCTAGTCTGCATTTCCATTTTCTTTCAAACTTTAGGTTTCGTGCTCATATGTAAGTTTACCAATCTTGGTTATGATCCTAATGTTAGCCCCTTTCTATCAAACAAGATCAAACATCCTTTTGGCCAATATCTTTATAACTTTTCCTTTTGTATCATATACTCTTTATAGCATTTTTGTATGTAGATAGGTCCTCCAAATGCACCACTGAAAAAAATATCTAAGATGACCCATTTCTTCATTTGAGTCATCAAATTGATAGCATTTCTTTCCATCCCAAGCTTATGTACCCTTACGTCTTGGCGTTATATGCCTAAGTGGCCAAGACCAAGGACTTATCACACCCTGCCTTACCACACATTCCTTTATAACTCAAAGAGATTTGGGGCACGAATTTGTTATCAGTAATTAGTGTTTGAAAATTTCACCTTCCACTCTCATTTTGGAGGACTCGGGTTACATTGCACCTTTTCACACTGGCCCTAGGAACGAACTTATCATCTATTTATATTTTCATGAAAATACTTTTACTCTTGGCTCCTACCAATTATAGGACTACATTGTCTAAATAATTCCTCTGGGATTTATTTCTCATGCATAATGAATTAATGTCATTACACATGTCTACACATGTTAACTCCATAAGTTGTGGGACTGCCCATTCTTCCTTCTCTCTTGATTTTTACCATTTTTCATGCTTTTGACACATTTTTGGTAATTTTGATAACAATAGAAAATGCCACCAAACATAGCTCCCTAATATAGAATTTGAGGAATACCACATTAGTTTCTTATGTCCCTACTACCACATGCCCATCTCTAAGTGGTGTAACATATCAATCGAATATGGCCCACTTGACCACTTCAAAACTCCAAATCAAAATGCCATGTGTCACTTGCCCAACATGCCACGTCACCACTATTTTGATGTCACACCCAAACTAGCTACATCACTATAATGGGATTTTTCCATTTATCCTCCTGTCATTGGTCCACATTGTCAACCTACAACCAATAGTAAAATTCCATGCTATGAACTTGTTTGAGTCAACTTATACAGAAGAGAGGTACTAGTCACGTATGTTCTATGAAAAAATCCTTTGTTAATTTAAAATATCTTGAGGCTATATTTAATCACTAAAATCCATTCCCCCATTATGCCACCATTTTCCAGCTAATTATTTGTCTCTTTGTCCCTATTGCAAGACCATTAACTTTGTTGTGCTCCATAAACACACATGCCATAACTTGAAATGTCGGGCATGGAATGTGAATATTTCTAAAATTTTCAATTAATAAAGTTGATCTCTTAACTTTATTATTCGTGAGATCACGAGAAAGGGTATTTCCATGCGAAAGCCTCACAATGAAGAGTACCATGGTGTGACATTAATTACCTTAGATTTTGATGGAAAATATTCAATCTTGCATCTTTACCAATGATGAGACTGTTGAACAAACATGTGGGGTGTGATGACATGATCCCATGGCATGATGATATGATCCCAAATTGTGATAATGCTAGTGTGTTTAGTAGTTGATGATAAAGTTCTCATTCTATGAGTTTTTTCAATCATTGCACTATCTACCAATAGACCCTCAGACAAAATCTTGTGGCATGATGATGTGCATGCTAGTGGAAGCATTGGGCCCATGGAACCCTACCAAACATCAATCTTGAATAATGTGTGATCCACATGGAGTTTTTTCGGATACCAAATTCTATTGGAATGGTATTTTTGAGGCCTATACATCCATGCAATATTCAAGAGCATCTGAGTTGAACTTATAGATAATAAACTCCTTCAAAATATAAACATTGTATCAATGTCAACAATCTCCCTTAGCACATTTATCTCATATGTGCACTAAGGTTGACATCAATTCCAACAAAGCAATTCCAGCTATAAACATAACATTACCAATAGGAAAATCATTTCTAAATAGATTTTTTTACAACACTATGGGATAATACCATGGCTTATCAATACCACATGCCCAAAAGATTATAATTCTTTTCACTATCAAAATATATGAATGTGTGGGTGTGTGTTATTTTAATTAGGTGAAAATATGAAGATGTTTTATACATTTCGGCCAAATGTGGTGATGAAGTTAGTGAATGAATAATTCAATTGTATTTTTCAAACAAATTTGCTTGTACATGAGTTTTTTCCATTATTAAAATATATTCAAAAACCAAGATTACCCTTTTGAAGAGAACGCAATAATAAAGATGACGTAATTTTTTGAATTTTTTTTCTTTCGTATGTTTTATGTTATTGATTTTTCATTTAACCCCTTCGAAATTGTCCATAAAATATTTCAAGCATAAGGTTCAAAAGAAATTAGATGAAAAATATCATATGAATTTGAAAATGTAAAACTCATATGCCATTGGATAGAGGATTCCTTCATGAATCCAGTGTAATCAACTGCACCACTTAAGGACAATATTGCCTTAATTTTTCCATGCTACAAGATTATCTTGTAGAGAAATTTGAATAAGGTGTTAGGTTCCTATACCAATAGGTTTCATCTTTCATGATTGACAGTGAAAGGGATAAATATGTTCATCATTGCAAGCTGCAAAGGTTCCATATTTTGTGTACATACTACAAAAAATTCAAAAATTAAAAGAGGGTATGCCTTAAAAGAATAATCAAAGGGCAAGAAAATCAAGTGGTCAAGAGAAAAGTGAAAATGAACCCCAAACTAAAGACCAGGAAAGTGGTCAGTCAAAATGCCACTACTAAGCTCATTTGGCAGTGTCATGATTTCCAAGTACTGCTACTAATCACACTTGATGGATGGCCCAACAATCTAAACTGGACCATGCCATGGTTAAATTGTTTATTGCATAATAGAGAATATTCCCTGACCAAACAACTCAAGCTTGGCAGATGACTAGCTAGGTAGAGAAATAAAGGTGCCCAACTGCTTAATCTGGG